>KK502454.1:495684-514501 GCA_000688735.1 Glossina austeni
AGAGTTTTATATATATATATATAGAGTTTGTATATATATATATATGTATATGTATATGTATATATATATATATATATATATATATATGTATATATATATATGTATATATATAAATATATATGTATATGTATATATATTTATATATGTATATGTTTCATAACGTGTCTTTTTATGCGTTACAAGCATTTACCAAACGTAGGGTCATGAGATACCTTCTAATGTAGGCAAAGGACCTAACAATACCTATTCAGACATGTTCCTAAAGAGACAGATAACAGCAGGAAATTTGTTGTAAAAAAACTTTCTTTTAACAATTTCAAGTTTACTAAACGATAATAACCCCAAAAACTGCAGTCATTTTGCTATCATTCTTAAAAAAACACGATGAAAAAATATATGTATGTAGGGTCGTCCATTTTGTGATTCCGAAGGTAAACGTAAATAAAATAAAACACAATTCTGATTGAAATCGAGAATCAAATTTTTTTCTGCAATATATTCTTTGGATTCTGCCATTATTTGTGGAATGCGGTACAAACATAGTTGTACAGCGTACGGAAATTGTTCATTTTCGTACGAAAGCAATAAATATATATATGGGATAGAGTTTATATTCGATTCAATGACATCGTAAGTAAGGATTATTGCCCCACTTGGTGTAGAGAAAACACATCTGACTTTCCTAAGGGAGTGCTAGGTGTCCCAAAGCAGCTGCTTGTACATGAAAATGGCATCGCCGGTACCGCCAATGGAGAACACTAAAGAAACATGAACGTGTAATCTTCGAAAATGTCTATGTGAAAATGTCTATTTGAGATCATGCGATATAACTCTATTGGACTTTCTGCTGTGGAGTTTTGCTAGACCATTGGCCTACTCCGAAAAACCATAAACTTTCATCAAGATTGCCTGTATAACTATTGGTGAAATAAGAGTAGATTTACATACGGAAAAGTGGCAAAGGTTGTCAATAAAAATTACATAAGCCAATCAATACCCGAAAAGCAACAAAAAATTAATGTTACAAATTTCAAAAAAAACCGCTTACTTGATGACCCTGTATATATACATATATATATATATATATATGCACAAATATTTATCAATTATGTTGGTGTGAAATAGTATAAGCACATGCGCATGTATGCGTTGAAATATATTTAGCATATGTATGTACATGCAGTGCTTACACTAATGCACATGTATGTGTAATTGTATCTGATATTAAATGACATTTATAGAGAATTTGTTGTTTCTTTCTCTATTATAAATTAGTGTATTGCATGCACATAACATATACAACAATCAACAACATGTGTTATGATGTGCAGTTGTTGTTATATAGCAGCACAAATAGCTACATAATAAAAAGCAAATTGATGTTAAATTTAACAAATTTTTAAACATATTTGAAAATTCAACGAAGACTTAAGCACGCACAAAATAACATATACTATTTGTAAACAAATATCTATGAAATAATTCCCACATTGCATATAAAAAATGTTGTTCGCTGTTGAGGAGAATCTTGAATACGTACGTGTCAGTATATTTTTAGTGTAAATTTGATTTTTTTTCTTTTCTTTTCTTTTCTTTTCTTTTCTTTATTAAATCTTCTCAAATGAAGAGCACATTTATGACTGTGGATCTATAGGGCGTATAATTAATATGGAAATAATATATAAATATATAAAAATAGATAAGATTTTTACTAATTGTGATGGGCACGATCACGAACTAAGCAAGACCTATAAGATTTTTGTAAATGAATTTCAACTGGATATCGGATATGAATCGTATATAGTGCAAGCAAACAATTATAAAATTTATTAGGAATAAGATTGCTTGTAAACGAACTTAGGCCTACTCTCTTAGTCCATGTAGTATTTGTAAGCGGATGAAACAAGCAGGCGGCGACATTGGAATGCAATTAATTGCTTCATAATTCGCTTAATTTGGTAGCATATCCGGTTTACACTTTTGACAGACCCAAATGAATTAACGCATTTAGTATACCGTATATTAATTAGGGCAAGAATAATAAATTGTGCTTAAAAGCATGTGGAATTCATTCTCCATCTATAGTAATTGTGAAATAGAATAATTATATACGAGGTTGTTATGAAATACATACATATATACATAAATACATACATACATATATAAATTTATATATATATATATATATATATATATGTATTAATAGTGATGATGATTTATTATCTTTAGTTGAACTAAAAACTAAAAATTGCATTTTAATTGCAATTTATATAAACACAAGCATATGCACCCATGATCACATATGTGTGTGCGTGCTGTCTATATGCGTAAAGTTTAAAAGATTAAAGACGGAAATGAATCAATCAAATAAATGAAAATATATCTATCATTAGAAAAGCAAATCTTTAATCAATCAATATTACGCTCCAAGTCTGAACTGAACAACTTGTACAGTGTTTTTCATATAACTGAGCAAATAATCTTCTATTTGCTTAAAATTAATTGAAAATGTCACTTTTAAAATGTTTTTCAATTTCAAGTTTTAGATACAACGAGCAAAAAAGTCGTCGATAACGATTCTGCGATCATAAGATAAGACAACGGATATAACTTCGAAACGAATTGATTGAATTTCTTTAAACGGCTCGAAGGAAATGCTCCGTGAATCGGTTCTTGCCACACATGGCCGGGAAAAATATATTAATATATGTAGAAATTACTTCAACTTTAAGTTAACTATGTCGACCTTTTTACCGATATATTCGCGCATACTCGTCAAACATAGAGTGCGTGTAATATGAAATTAGGTTGCAATGAAACACATTGAGAAAATGACAAAAATATTTTCTAAAATTTTCATTATTATCACAAAGAACGGACGGATGGATGGATCGTGACATACATATATTCGTAATGTACTTGGAAATGAATCACGCCCATTTTCCATATCTAATCATATAAAGCTGATGTGAAAATAATTTCTTTAACTTTCTTTCTATATATAAATTTTCATGACTTGAATTTGGCGAACAAATCACTTCCCCTTTGAGTAGATATTGTATATGTGATACGACCTTCACGGTAATCGTTTCTAGGTATTACGAATTTATTAAAACGATTAGCATTTCTGCATAATATCCACAAAATCAGTTGTGATAAGTATTTAAACGAATTACTTAGTTTTCTTAAGCATATTAAGGCAAATGCTGTAGCGTACACATAGTAAACTTAAGTGAAAAGTACTGTGATGTGTGATAATAATGAAGAGATATGCAAATGAATAAAATAAAATTTACTTTCGACTTGAGCTGTATGTTTTAACTTCGAGCGTCCGCAAAGTCCTTTAGCTTGTTATTTATTGTTTCAACAAACAAATCTTATCAGATGTCTACGTCACATGTTTAAAAACGGTGCACGAGTTATCAAAAAACTACATACGATCATGAGATTACTGCACACTTTCTATTTAATTTCTAATCCATTTTTAGGAAACTTTTTTGCTCTTACAAATGTCTCGATCGACGAATGTTTTGGTCTCGTATTCATTTCGAACTAAGTCCCTCTTATCATACGCAACTTCCAATGCGTAACAGTTATCGATTTGAGATGCAGTACAACCATACATATTTAAAATCTGACCCAAAGGGAATAAAGAGTTTCATACTTCGTTTAATTATCGCCTAACTTACATGACATATATAAGCCCGTTAGATGCAACGGGGACTAAACTAACTTATCTTAAATCTTTATTGAAAACCAAATACGTCGATATTGCCTTTCGCCAATTCTGAGATTGGTGAGCGAAAAACCGAACCATAGAATTTTTATAATCCTCTTTTGAAGACACCTACCTGTACACCCTACCCTTCGAAGCTTTCCACATAGATTGCAACAAATGGTTCTATCAACGTACAAGCTCCGGGTTATACGGTAGATATACCGCAAAGTTGCCGCTCAACTCTTCCAATTTTTTCCGCATTTTTGGAAACGTATGTGGTCTGTGTTGTTGCCTTTTCTATTAATCAATCCCGAACAACTTACCGCAGTTATGCATTTCAATCGCATTAATTGTTGAAAGTAAAGAATGCGATCAAGCTTCTGGTCAAATTGGACCACTTCATCATACACGATCCCCTTCTAATTCTAGCAAACACAAGACATTGCCTTGTGTGGCATCAATCTAAAAGTCGCCACCATTTGCGCAGCTTCATTCATGTTGGACAACGATCTCTTGAACACATTATTACCGTATACGATGCACTTGCCATCGTCCGTTTTCATTCTGCCCATAAATGGCCCGATTTCGTCTCGTCGTCGTTTAAACAACACTTCACTGGAAATGCGGTCCGCTATCTTTTTTACAGCACGCTGCTATTTATACCCAACCTTATGAAACGGTTAAAAAGTAGTTTTTCATAACAGCAATACCGTGAGATGAAATGTGGCGACCTTTCGAAATTTTACGAACAATTTTACCGACCGTTTCAACAATTAGTCGACTAAGACACGGCGCATTTTTAGTTAGTTCGGAATTTCCAGAACGGAAACAAGAAAAGGGTTTGCTTAAGCCTTAATTTGATAAAGCGGATTCAAGACAACTATTGTCGAAATGCAATTGTGTTCGACAGACTTTTCAAATGTCAGAAAACCCATTGCCGACTGTCACTTTGTACGTAATACTGTGGCATAGACAAGACAAGACTAGTATTACCAAAGCTTCACCACTTTACAGTGATGTGTTAAGGAAAACCTGATCCAATATTTACAACCGCTTGCTGTTTTGAGAGCTGTCCGCATGTCCCTCTTCAGTTGCGTCCAAACTTATAAGATACGAAAAATTTCATTACATGACATAAATGGCTTTGTTTTATGGGTGACGAAGCAGTTTCGAAAATGGGCGTAATCCGAAAAAATTCAAAAAAAAAATCATTAAACAAAAATTTCACAAGATCGCTTTCGGATCCAAATATTTGCAAAACACAAGCACTCGTCTTAAATCAAACACAATATCGATGCTGTCTTATGATTGACAATATGCCTGACTTAAGGTGGTCGATGTTCATGATTTGCCTAAGAGGGCAAAAAGGCAAATATGGTAGAATTAAGTTTTCTGCTTAACAAAAGATTTAAATGAACACTTAAATGTGGTGACATATCCTATAGATATGAGCATACAAATAAACATACATTTGTGCGGTGCAAACAATGCGACTATTGTTAATCTGAAAATTTATATCATCGTAAGTTAAATGAAATGTACAGGTTTTTTGCCTCCTTTTTATCTTATTAATGCTCAACCTCTGCGGTCACACCATCTGCAAGAGATACGTACGACTATAAAACTTTAATATACATGCGCTGATCGCTTATGAACAGACTTATTTGTCATCTTAACGGTTAAAACTTGGCTTTGAGTAAAACTGAAATAGCAACACCAGCAACAACAACAAACACAAAGGTAAATATAATAAATAAAAA
The DNA here is from genome assembly GCA_000688735.1 of Glossina austeni. Taxonomy (NCBI): domain Eukaryota; kingdom Metazoa; phylum Arthropoda; class Insecta; order Diptera; family Glossinidae; genus Glossina; species Glossina austeni. Next base: position 501,163 of record KK502454.1, read on the forward strand.
AAAAAAAAAAAAGAAGAAAAAAAGACTGAAAAGGCAGGATTCGTTGATTCGTTGTATTTTATTTAAGCAGCTTTTGGTGTTTTTGTTGTCATAATTCCGGTATTGTAAGAGCACAGAATATAATAAAGTAAACGAAAGGAAAGAAGAAGAAAAGGTGCCAAATAAAGTTATTAATATTATTGTGGTCACTAAAGTCAGCCAAGAATAACAATAAGCAACTTAGCGACACTCATCATCAAAACGTGTAAATTATGAAACATTAAAAGCCTATAAAATTGTAAACAAGAATGTTTTGTCTTCGCGCGCTCGTATTTATATGTACGTATGTATGTATGTATGTGCGAATGAGTAATAAAGAAAAAATAAAGATTTACGCGCTACGGAATTACGATAATAGTTTGCGAACCAAACTACCGGAAGGTAAGACGGACTCACTTAAAGCAGCGATACGCTTAAAGTTGATTTAATTTAACTGAATTTCAATCGCGACTAAGGCTTAAGGAGTTTTACGCATCCATGTTCAACATTCGATAAAGGAATTAAATCAAATATCAGAAAAAAAATAGTTTTGAAAAATTTTCCTTTCCTCCTTTTCCTTCTCATCTGCTTCCCCTCGTCATCGTTCTCTTCCTTCTCTTCCAGCGAATGTGTTCAAAATGTATTTATGTTCATTTAAAAACACTTTCACATGAAAATACGTTAGTGCACCTCCACTGAGACGGCTGAGCGTGAACACTTGCACTGCTTTTGCCAAGATATTAAAAGTTCGCCATGAACCTCTTGAAATTGATTATGAATTCTACTATAGAATTATACACTTTCTTACCGTTCCTTCATCATTTCACTACACTAGGTATAGTGTAAAACATGTGATTTTGTTTTCCACTGGTACACATGATTCCACAGTTATTTGATGTCACCCTCTGCCATCTATAGTCCTATCTCACAACACTCGATGATGTAGGAGGTCTGATAGGCGTTGCGGTCTCTCTAGTATCTCTTTGTTTTTTTCCCCACGAAATTTCGGAGTAACCCCAGCCACCACGATACTCCCCGAAGTGTCGTATCCAGCAGTCATGCTCTTGCCTGACATTTTCTAATGGAAAGCGCTTCGTCGTACAAGAAGCAATCCTTCTTTTGGGCAACCTGACTCCCTTAGTGCTTTAAAATTTCATAAGAGACGCAGGAGCGACGGTGCGCAAAGCATCTCAGAATCGCACTTTTACCAAGAATGTACTAAACGATATGAGCGGCTTGGGCTTGGCTTGTCTAAGTACAACAAAACAAAATAAATCGTCATAGTGTCAGTATAAAAATTGCAGACGAAGTTTCTTTGACTACAATATTTCTGCTTATTTTCCTTTTCAATAATTGAAAATTAAAAATCCTTAAGAACTTTCTCTTCCATTATATTTGTTCGTGCAAAAGATTTCTGCCATCTACTGTCGCGCGATAACAATCCCTACGCAAACAAAACGTCGAATAATATACTGATTCGAATTTGGCTTTTTAAGGCAAAATAAAATAAATTAACTTTCCATTTACAAATGCCCAAAAAAAAAAAAAAAAAAAAAAAAAAAAAAATTAATTAGTAATTTTTACGCGCACTGAAAGGTTAAACCGAAAGCGATAGAGATTTGAAGAGGATCTGAAAGAAGTGAGCAAAAGAGCAAGGATAACGGTAAAGTTTTAATTGCTTTGTAAAAGTAAGTTTTCGAATTGCAAATTTTTTGAATATTTTTTTGTGAATCCTAAGTTGAGTGCAAAGTTTGATTTTATAACAATTTCTTGAAGAAGTTATACGGCCTTGATTGATGGAGAAGTTTTTGGGAAAATAACAAAAGTAAACGTAACAAATATTTGCATGTAGATCTGCATGTGCAGTCACAACACGTCACTGAAATAATTCGACTTTAAATACATTTCACGATAAATTGTGCCTCTGTAGACCTGAACTTTAATGTGCTTATTTTTAACCTTTCTTTTCTCTGGACAAGCTGAGCTCTTATTTCTCTCTCACCCTATTACCTATAGCTTGGTTTACTTTCATTTCGACTCTGAACGTTCGTTATGTAACCGGAAGTGCATTGACACTGCAGGCAGGGAGCAAGCAAAGAACTACAATAGTTTCATTACTCGGAGGTGGGAAACTCATGGAAAAAGTAAAAGTAACAGACGACGTTGTTCGGTAACCAACTGCGTTGTAGCAAATTAAACAAACTAATCCGTTCTCTCTTGCTTCTGGTGAAGTTTTGCCGCAATAGATTCCTTCTGCTCCTTTTGCTATGAGCACATCGTACACGATTCACTTGCACCTGCAAATTATCGAATGTTTTCATTTAAAAAAACGCTCGCATTGGCATGATACCGAGCGTCACGAGCTTTGATGCCAGCCAGCTTGCGGGCTTTATAATCGTATCGACAAGCGAATAGATATTCGGCGAGAGAATTGAGTTAATGTTCGAAGCAGTTCGGTGATGATTATCCCTATATTTGTCTGTAAAGTAATAACGCACACATACACTCATAAAACTCATGAGATTCGTGAAAGTGTTCATTTTAATTTATTCACCAAGCGTGAGCTGTAAAAGAATCGCTCAAATGGAGCGCTTAGATTAACAATCGCGCTACTACTCACAGAACTGGACAAGTAATATACGTTTCAATTTTAATCTGTATTCAATCTTAACAATTCCGATCAACTTATCATTACTTTAGAATCAAGTTTGCTATAAAAAGTTATATACAACCGGTTGGCGGTCGTAAAAACTATTGGAAACCATTTTTACTATTCTATTACTGTTATGGGTAAAGAATAGATTTTAATTTGCTCCATAATAAATAGTGTATAATTTCTGTGTAAGCGTGTATTTGTACCTTTTGGTGAATACATTTGGTGTAACACGTTTCTCAAAATGCTATCAAATATCTTTATCTTACATACACACACACACACCAATAAAAGAAAAACAATGTAACTTTTATTGAATGATTTCGTTTTATCTGGAAACAATAATAATAAAACCAAAAAACAATTCCAACATAAAATGTTATCATAAAAATAAGACGTTTTATTGACGTCATAAAATCTCTTACAAACACTCTATAGAGAATTGTCGTCATCATCTTTTAGAATACGTAACCAACACTGAAAAAGAAAAAAACCTCCGAAAACATATTGAAAAACTTTAAGGTCATAAGGACCGACGTGCATATCAAACGTGTATCTATTTTTTTTAGTATGTTATTGCAACAATTATTATAAATAAATAACGGGACAGTTAGTTTATTACTACTGTGCATATAACCTTAGGGCACAACTGCAAAACCATGACCCAAAGTCAGAGCATTTTGCAGCTAAACATGACGTAATTAATAGCGCACTGCATGATATCAAGGTGTCGCAAAACTGGTTACATATGCTTACTTATCCCAATCTGTTTAAGAAGCAAAGATTGAAATCATTCACCACCGTTTAAGGATTGCACTCTCTCGTATCAAATCGATTCTATTCGACGGATTTTACTCTAAGCGATTGTACCTAACCGTCAATGAAAATCACTATTCGCAAGAACTGGTAAATCGTTTTTATTGCCATCACCGAAGGAAGAGGGGAATATTCATTTTGTTTAAACGCATCAGTGACTCTACAAAGTATACGTATTCTTAATCAGCATCAAGTTCCGAATCGATTTAAGCATGTCCGCCTGTCCATCCCGTAAACATTCTCCTGGTGGCAAGAACAAAGTCATCATCTTCAAAATTGCCCGAAACATAAGTTGTTGCACGCAGATTGGTATTAAAAATGCCCCAAATTGGTCGAAAGATACGCCTACAGTAACACGTGAACTGAGTGCACCTCTATTTCTCCAAAGGAATAAAAAAGTGGATTTTCGCTGATTGCTCATAAACTTCAGCAGATAAATTCATAATATAATAATTTGAACATACACTCTGTGGATGTTGCTGCAGTCCGTTTACGAAATTGTGGACAATTGACCTCGCCTACCTCGCCAATATTATAATACATCAAAATTTATTTCTTTTCTCAATACCTTCGCAACGCGCAAAAGCAAGCTTCTAAAAATCTTATAAAATATGTACATTTTTGATCAATAACATATATGGAATCCATTTAAGCAGGTCCGTCTATTTGTGTGTCCGTCTGTCCGTCTGCCCAACTACGCAGTATCTATGATAAACATTCTTCCGTTCACAAAAATGAAGATATCGCCTGCGAATTTGCAAAAGAGTTTAAAAATGTCCCAAGCAAGTCAAGGAACACGCCTACAAATCCCGCAGATCTGTACAATCGAAACTGAGAACACCTTCGCTTTCAGTGTCTTTTACTCTTTATCCATAAACAGACATACGATATAAAATTCCACAAGATTACAAGGACAAAAACATCAGCCACGCCCACTCAATATTATGAAGCATGCAAATTTATATTTTCCCTGATTTTCAATTTCTTCTTCTAGGATAAGGATAATGGATAGAAAAGATTCGGTCGCAATCGAATATAATTTTCTTTTTTGTTGATAGGAAGATCTTCGTAGGGAGGTTTTATCGTAGATTTAAGACCATTTTGGCTCAGCCTGAATGTCAGCTTGAGTTGTTAATGCAGCGAAACTGAATAATGAAAACAATGAGTTCAGCAATTTACTCTTAAGGCAATCGGAAAGGTATAAGGCCTGTACCTGTGATATCTTAAAAAAAAATAACGCAGCTAAGAGTGGAAGTCAGGCAGCGATTATATGACTAAAATTCTCATTACCTGTTGCATATATAGACCATTTTGTATCGATCTAAATACTGAATGTGTCAGTCTATTTGTACTTGTCTTAGACCTAAACTGGAAACTTTCTGGGATGACTAATCGGTAAGGTAAACCGAATAACTCGTTTTGACTACACTGGCAGGTGACAGGTATTGAACCACAACAATTCATCAATAGCATCTCTTTATGAATTCCCCAAAAAATTTACAGTAACTTCTCGAAAAGTTTATTGAGCATCCAGTTTCTTCGGAAAAAGTCATCGATATAAACGAATTCAGAATTCATGAACAATGTTAAGATGTTGACGATTTTCAAATGTCGTTATTTTCATTTTATCGATGTTTTCATTATCGATCGTTGATGGAAAATGTAGAAAGAGTTCGAGAGCTTCGCGGCGTCCTCTGAACCGTTCACAAATCAACCAAATCTTCAGTTCAAATATTAAGTGATGTTTTTAGGGAATATAGAAAAGAGAAACAACGTAATTTAGTTTAATTCGTTGCTTCCCACTCTCGATTGGCTTGCACTAATTGAAACGATTTATATGCGATGAAAACTTGAAATCTTAAGCTAATTTAAAAATCATATATAAAATTAAATGGAAGTAGGCAAGACGCCCACTTGTTCGTCCGATAACGCCATAAGGTGTTTCGGTGTGACTTAAAAATATAAATATTTGAATATTGAACAAAGAAAATCGTTCGGTTACAGTTATATTAACGCTAAATTAAAATACTTTTTAAAATTATTTATACACATAATAGAAAATAAAGAGTTTTTTTATTTATTTATTTTTTTTTTTTTTTTTATGATAACTTAATTTACTTCAAAAACCATTCATTCATTCATTCACACACACACACAATAAGTAATGAATATGGTCGCGAAAGAGGTGTTGGTTGATTTAAGAAAAATTAAAAGAAAAATACTTTTAAATATTATTTTTCATGTTGGAGTTCACAACTACAAGCAATAAAGCCTCGCATATAATAAACATGTCAACTAAATAAACATTAAATAAACGAATGACTTTTTTTAAGGTTGAATTATGTAATGAATATGGATACGAACGCTTATGGACATATATATAGATAGATATACTTACATAGGTAAACGTTATGCAGAGATACGTGAACTTATGAACGAACACCTCAAGTGATTGTCTCTTAGTTAATAATGTCATGCGCTTAACTGAGGGTCTGCAATATTTTGTCATTTTTCATTATTCCGCCACTCGCAGAGACACTAATTTGAATATTAAAAGTTAGCGCAAGATCTTGCTGTTGTTGTTGTTGTTATTGTTGTTTCGTATTTGTTTCATTCTTTGATTTGTAATAAATTAATTAAGTTTAAAATTAATGATAAAGAAATACTTCTTATTTATTTGTTGTCTTGGAAAAAAGACAAAAAAAAAAGAAAAAAAGAAAAAACCATAACAAGAAAAACAACAAATGCAACAACAACAACAACAACAACAACAACAACAACGTTAATAATAGAAAAGAAATAAATAAACAAAGGCATTTAAAGTAGCTGCTGTTAATCTAAGCGCTCACATCTATCATTTTTCACGGTGTAACAGGTTTAGCTTACAAACCAACACATGTTGGTGTTAGTGGCTGATGTTGGCTGATGGTTGGCGGTGTCTAGAATATCATTTTAAATTCTCACATTAACAAAGACGTTAATTTTGATTAATTGTACAGTTGAAGGAAAAAGAACTAAAATGTCAGGCATGCCGCCCTCTCCCACCGAAACGTTTAAATCTTTCAATTATTAATTCAAAAAAATGAAGCCCTCGTAAAAAATACGCTATAATATGTAATCTGCAATAAAATGCATAAAATAAATAAACAAATTACAAATTATTAACAGCAAGTAAAACATCAACAAAGGCGTTATTTCATAATTTCAGTAAAATTTCACGAAAAGGACCGCACACTTCCTTACTGACATTTGTTTTACATCGTCGCGTTTTCGCGTATATGCAGGGAAATTTATAATCATCATATATATTTATATATATATATATATATATATGTAAACGGTAAAATAAGGTTATCTACACTTAGCCAACATTCCAGTGCATTTTCTCTATTCTTTACATACACATTCACAATTGAAAAATGCTCTTTGCATGTACCACGCATACCACGCATACAGGCGTCCCTCCTTTAATACGGTACGCGTCAGACACGGTTTCAATACAACACGGTACACATATTAATCTCGCCATATAATACGGCTTCGATATAACATAAAACATGTTTCGACACAACACGATGCCCATTGCCTTCAAGTTTAAATGAAATTATTCGATATTTGAACTTAGTTTAAATAAATAAATAAATAAAAAAGTTTCCCATAGCACGGTTTCAAAACAGCACGGTGCAAATTAACTCTATTATACGAGGAACGCCCGTATATATAAAACACATGTCAAGTCATTTCTGTGCTTTACACTTATTATACGCAAATGTAGCAACTGTTATGCATATGCATTTGTACACTACACCATCTGCACTATACACCTACATTTATATATGTGGAATTCGTACATGTTGTACATGTGTTATATGCTATACAAATATGCATACCATAAATACACATTTATGATATACTCGTGTGATTACTTATAGGTGCACTATATCCGTACTTTTATGTTTGTTTACCCATCTACATACACACTTGGGATAATTGTGTACACGTGAACGATTCATACGCACAATGGACTTAAGCATATGAGAAATTGTCTACGTGGACAACATTCGTGCAGATTTAAAAGCGAGATATATTTCAGTTTCAGTTCTCTTTCAGTTTTGTCATTGCAAGCAAGCAGAAACTAAAAATCATCACGATCGGAACCTTGAATCCACATTAACAATAAGGAAACAGTGATTAATAAAAAGGTCAAGAATAATCGGTATAAGTAAACCGGGCATCCAAGTCATCGAATATAGTTTTAAAGATAGTTTTAAAAGATCCATTGATTTACGACTTATGGGTATAAAAGCAAATAAAAGGATTTAAAGAGCACTGAAGAGTCAGATTACTTATGAATTTAGAAATTGTTTCGAACCGGACCTCGGGTATTCAGTGAAAAAGTGGGCTTAAAGTAATTCTTGAATAGTTATTTCATTTGCAGACTATGCTAAGATATCGAAGCTTCCCCTCCCGATTAACATACAAAAGTTAAAGACAAGCATTCATAGAGTCCTCTTATATCCACAATTTCGACCTTTAGTTTTCTCTATCACAGAGTACGAATTAGAGTTCTTGTAATGTGTATGTTGGATTCTATGTCGATTGTCGGTTGTCACGTTCAAAAAGTTGGAGAAAGAAGATTTGGTTCAGATTAAGTCCGCAAAGATTTCTGCTTTATATATGTTCTCGCGAACTGGCTTACGCGCTAAGCTGTGTAGCACGCAATGTAACGTATATCAAATTCGAATTTCAATATATATATACATACACAGATGTATATGTCGACAGCTACTGAAACAGGGGGAGATATCAAAAATAGCGATTGATTGGTGTGTATCTCAATCAATTTATTTGGTAAAGGAACGCGAAGCAAAACAAGTAAAAAAATTATATTCGACTTTGACCGACTCTTTCATTCCTTTTATATTAAAAGAGAATCTACAAATTTTTATTAGGTTAGGTTATTATGAGTAATGAGTGAAAGCACCCCTTTTTTTGCTTTTAAAAACAAAAGTGTTTTCACTTTCCTGATGGGTCCTATGATCTGTTTCGTCAACGACTGCCAATATTTTTACCAACTTTGAAGCCGACATCTTGATTTCTGCCACAGACATTATACAGACAGACGCATTGACAGAAGGATAGACAGACTTTAATACTTTTCTGAAGATTCCGTTTTAACCAAATGAATATAATCTTATCCTTCGGTCATGAATGTATGAAAAAAGATCCTTTGGTTTTTTTCTGTTTTCCGAGACGTGCTATACCTACTACTCTTATGTTATATCTTGATGGATTTGTATTTTTGTATGTAAGAGCCCTTAACGTTATTATAACATACAAAATATTTTCATTTTTTGTGTAAAAAAGAAAAAGCAAAGGAAAACTACATAATGATATTTCCACTTAGGCGAAGGATTGAGAGAAAACTATTAAATTTTATAATATTACATGAAGGTCACGAATTTACGTAACACTTACTAAAACTGGTTGACATGGCAGTAAAAGCTGTTTTTCTTGATGACCGATCGTATACTCGTACCCGTATATGCGTACGTAAGCTAATTTTCGCAGATACTTCCTCTACAGCAAATCTATCAAAAGGTTGGATTGGAATTTTGAATGAATCATCCGCCTGCTCTAACAAGAAATGGATGTCGTTGGACACCAAGCAATATTATAAGAAAGGTTACGCCAGAATCTTGCTTTACTAGATCCTGCACAACACCGATGATTGTCCGCATAAGAACTTACTTTTTTTATCTCATCGACTCGTTTCAAGCCAAATATTTCGAATTTTGAACGATTTGCAAATAGTTTGTGGCAGCTGCCCTAAGTATTTCCACCGCATCGATTGCAATCTTGTGAAAAACAACGCGAGAATAGGACAAATAATCGATTTGGCTAACAATTTCAAGCTGATGTATAATATCACGTCATGCCTGTTAGAAAATTTTCGGCATATACGTGAGTATTTTTGCTCGATCCAGTTACTATTATGACTTACGATTATTTACATAAGTAAATCTTTAATGAATTTTTTACCGAAAAAATGTTTCAATTTAAGCATGAATGATATGATCAAGTATAGTGTTTATTTTGTTAGTTCCTCTCCAATTTAAAATGTAAAACTATTCAACCTCCAGCACAATAATAACTCTTAATTAACATATCAAGAGCAAAGATTGATAAAATGTTTTTAAACTAACAACTCAATTATCTGTGTGTTCAGGTTTAATTTATGAAATTTTTTTATTGTTCATATATGCTTTTCATCTTTAATATAATTCGTTTATCAAGTGATTCGTAACACCAAGCAATTTGGCTGAAGGATTTCATAAATAATTGAACAAATTTCCAATAATGATTCAATCATGTTCTTGTCCCACCACCAGTCACAAACACTTGAAGGGTGGAAGAACTGCATTGCCGTGCTTTATAGAAGAGCTGTTGCGAAAAAAAAGCATCGTTCAAGCACATAACTAACAAGTATTCCATTTGAGAACCAACTCGACAGAAGTAAAATAAATTCATTAAGAAAAGTCTGAACAGGAATGTTTGTTCTACGGAAGTACTTAAGTAACTCTCCGATAAATATATATTCTCGAGTGATTTTTCACTCACTTATCTTGTGAATTTATGAAAGCCGAACTGTTCCTATTTAATGTTACTGTCTCTCAAGAGTATTAGAAATGTGACCGACACGTCTATAAACTCATCCCCTGCTAGTCATTAATTATGCTTAACATAACAAAAGAAGATTTTAAAAATTTTATTTGAAAAGGAAAAATAAAGCTTTCCGTATAATCATATATTTTAGATAATTACATTTGATACCTTTATCTTGATAGGCATAAACTTGTGATAAATTTACGACTTCAAATGATGCGAAGCCGAAAACAACTAAATAGTTTTCTTTGACACTATCTACCGAAAATCGAGGTTATTATACCGTTATAAGTTACATTAGATAGTCAAAAAGGTTTTTAACAGTTTTCTAGTTGCGTTCACTCGATCGCCTAGAGCGGAATACTTCTTTAACAATTTCATTATCGAAATGCAACTTTTGAGACCAAAAGATGGGCTGGAAACGACTTTCACTTCATACAAAAACCACGACTTCTTCACTGATCTTTAAGTGATCTTCAAATAAGGAACACTGCAATCTTAGGTTAACCGCTTTCAAGGGAAACACTAATCATCCATTAGTTAGTTAGAGTCTTATTTCCCCAAAAATGGAAAAGTAATTAAGCTTACCGGAGTATCGTATAGAGTTCACTTGTTTGTGGTACTTGAGATCTACAATGTCGACTTGCGCTTCAGTTACCCTGTACTTTTTGGTAAGTGACCAATGACCTTCAATACTACATTTCAAGGATGCATTAAAAAAGAAATGAATAATAATTTCGAAGCGCAAGAAATCACTTGAAATAAAACGCAGACGCAGCGGTATATCTACGCATCTTATCTTTTTCATTTATTTATTCGATTACGTTTGTACGGAATGCGGAGGTCTTGTGAGAAAACGACATTATATAATGTAAATATCGAAGTTAGTCTTGATTTTCGTAGAATGAATGTTTCATGTTAGGCAATATGAAGTTAAAGTCAAATTATGGGCACAATTTGTTTTCTTTTAGTCCGGACTATGGTTTTCCTAATTAATTAGCAAAAAAGTGAAGTCAAAGTCATGTTTGATTGTACATTTCCGTTTTCGATGCCACCATGGTCATAAGTAGAATGGAAAATAAACGTTCACCATATGATCTCGTTTTAAAAAATGTGCTCGATCTCCGTACTCGATTTCATCTTCGGGGAAATAAAAGGAAGAACGGCTAGGCTTGCAGCGATAGAGAAGGATCAACGGTCGCGCGACAATGCATGACAATGAGATGCATTGACGCCCAGACGGAGACGAATCATCAACTTACCGATAGAAAAGCTTCGACAGCAGCGAACCGCATTAGAAATTCAAAAATTGCATTTAAATTGATTGAAATATGTGCCCTTATATTAATATGTCCTTCTGCCACGACCAGACAGACTAATTTGTCTATATATTATCGTTTCCGCAACCGGTATTTTAATTAATTTAACAACAGAACAACTTGGACAGACCTACAGAGTTCCATACCATTTACCGTAGCCAAGTTTTGAGAAAATTTACTCGTATTCTTAGCACATTTCAATTTTATTCTCAGTGTAAAAACACTTTCGTAATCAATGAAAAATCATTATTTTTCAATAAGATAAAGTGACTTTTGTCAATTTAAAAATAAATAGTTCAGAACAATTACTTATTTATCGTAATTTTATCTGACATATTTTGCCAAAGTGATGTCTAAACAAGAGCACATTGCTGACGATGTGACAGATATATATAAAAATGTTAGTATAATCATGTAAAGTAAATATTCATAAAACATAAAAATAATTAATGCATTTTCCGAAGGTAAACATAAGTAAATCATTATTATTATTATTATTTTTGTTATTTTTGTTATTGTTTTTTGTTTTGCTATTTAGGATAAGAACAAGTCCACCCTGTTTTCATATATGACATTTTGCTGAATGAGATTAAAATAATATTTTTTCTAAATCAGTGTCTGATAGCAGCGCATTAAAAGTAATTTTATGCTCAAGTAAACATCACTGTTATACAATACAGCAAAAGCAAAGCATTTTATATTTTTATTATTTTTTCTTTTTTCTCGCGCTGGTTGGACATAGATTTTTGAATAGTGTTAACAACAATTCAAAACAACATTTTCTGTTCTCACAGACATACTTATCTTTCTTTCAATAAAAAATTAATTCTGTTTCCTGCATAGCTTCGTAAGCAACCTAATATGCATAGCGACTTACGCCACATCTATCAATAGAAATGTGCTTGTTATACCGTTAATTTTATTAAAACTTCTTTAAAATATGAAATCTCAAAAGTTCCTAACATAACCAAACATTCGAAGAAATTTTTTTTTTTTTTAACAACAAATTGAATTTACATTATTGGTAAAATAATATAAAAAGGCCTGATATGTATGATTTGATTATGTTGTAGTTCATTTTAAAAGTGTCAAGATCAAAATCCCGTAAAAAACAAAAAAAAGGGGATAAACCGGTGTTTATGTTCCAAAAAGCCATTTTTTTTTTTTTTTTGATTCCTAATACGTGCTTTGGACCTTCTCGAATACGTGGTAAAAAATCCATTACCCGCAAGAAACTTGTTTCATGAAAATTCTAAGCTATCTCCCAAACACTGCGACAAGAATACTTGCAACAAAAGAATTACAGCTGCTAAGTAGCAGCTGAATGTCTTGCCTTTTGATTTCTACCTCCTCGCATGCACTAACGAATGTTCTTGAAAAGTACGCATGGTCATCTAAAAACATTACCTGAAAAATGATATTCTTCAAGATAGCCTACAAGTAGATAAATGGCTGAGAGCAAAGCTTTCCGAAGCTTCTATTGATTCTACTAAAGTTTTCAATGGATTCGGCCACAGAATTATATATTTGTTTGTCATTTTATTCGCCTTTTCCCTAAATATACACACAACGGGCCCTGCCAACCAAATAATTGCCCATGAGAGAAAGCGAGTAGGAATATTTGAACTTTTATGCTTCTTCAATCACGGGTTAATGGAAAAAAATAATGAAAAATTTATTATTGATTGAGAAAAAAAAAGCTTTCTTTTAGACTGTTACAGTGATTGGTCCCCACAATATATGGAAATTGTTATAATAAGAGAGCAGGACCGTTGCTCGCTCTCGTAAGTGTTTCAAGCGAATGCATTGCCAGTTTCATCACCAATTATTTAATTAACTTCCGTTTTACGAGCCCAAGTGGATTATT
>KK502454.1:516164-550676 GCA_000688735.1 Glossina austeni
AAAAAAAAAAAAAAAAAAAAAAAAGAAAAAAAAAAAAAAAAAAAAAAAAGAGAAGAGAAGAAAAGAAAAGAAAAACCAATCAGCGCCACTTAAACTCTATTATGAGTTAATGAAATCACTCTCACATACATTCTTAAAAAATACCATTGTGTGACAATTAATAAATAGTCTAACAAATCTCCACCGAAACACACACTCATTTGCACAGGTCTTAGGAACACAACAGCAATCTTGTGTGTTGTCTAGCAGTTCTCTTAGTACCAATTACGTTTATTTCACAATAAAGTCTTACTCTTACTGCTTTTTGTTCATTTTTCTTTTACACTATACACTTAACAACTTTATTAGATAGTTGCAGAACTACTGGTTAAAGTTTACGCCAGCGTGAATTTATGTCTATGCCCATATTCAGAAACTAAAACTGGCTTAATGGCTAATTAGACTAATTAGAGTACTTAATATAACAGATATACATATATTCACATATACACACACACACACGCGCGCACACACACTTACGCACACAACTACATATAAACTCAATGATAATATGTCTAATATATCTAATTGTCTCTGTCCGTTCGTCTATCTCTTTGTTTTAAGACTATCTGGTGAATTCCGTTGAAAACTAAACAGGTTGTAATAGTGAAAACATAGAAAAAACAATCTAGAAATGCAATAACCATTTACTGTACACTTATGTACAAGTACGTATAAAGAGCGAGTTAAACTATCTCGCTTAATACACTTAAAGAAAATATCATAATATTTCAAGAATATAATGTAAAGCCGAAAAAAAAAAAAATAGTTTTTTGTATATAATATTTTTTAATATACGTATCGATCGAAGACTTCGCTCAGTGCATTTGTCACAAACTATTTCCTTCTCTCTGCACTTCTGTACATAGTGAGCTGAGTATTCTCAGCTGTTGCTCTACTACTTACTATGGCATTAAAATATGTAGCCATTCGTGTGCCAGGTGTGTTGGATATTGTAGTTATTTATGCGTTAATGATTGACTGCGCACACAGTTTACTAACATTATGCCCGCGTAGACGCACACTGGACACATCTAGATGTAGTGAAAAAATTTTCAAAAAATAAAAAACTTTCAAAGCTGCATTCAACAAAAGAAAAACAAAAAAGAATTTGTTTAACATATCCTGGACATGAACCTATTAACATAATTTTCCAATTTTTTTCTGCTTATATCAACAAATTTTTATATCATGCTTAACGCTTCCAACACGCCAATGCTAAAAAGCGGCAACATTTCAATGATGACAATTTAGAACGGCCTCTATTACTCTGAATAGTTATTTTCAAAATAAATTTGTTTCTTACTTAAATTGTGCTCATAAGTTTTATAAAATAATATTATTACTAGTGAACTATGCCATCATCACTTACGATTTTCAATGTTTTTACGATCATTTTGTAAAAATTTTCGAGAATTTTTAAAGCAATAAAATATTGTATTAACATTTAATTATCACTGCTTGGAACTTTCAATGATCATCAAAAGGTTAGTTCTTTTCTCATTAATTACTTAATGTTTTAAACTAACGGAGAAATAATAGAATCTTGGGTTCCTTCGAACGAGCTGACCAACATAATCAAGATTTAATTGAATTTTTATTCACGAATAACAGCACTTCAGCTAAAACTTATGTCGATAATAAGAAAAAAACTAAGTTTATGCTCGACATACAACTCCAACAATGAACACGTTATCATAGTCCATAATTTGACGGGTGTCTATCAATCAGTCCGTTGCAATTCCAATGCAATGACTGTTGCAACCTTCGCTTCGGCTAAAGGTAAACATTGATACTTGTGAGTAGAGATGGAAAAGTTTTCGCCTAATAAAGCGGCTATCAATTGAAAGGATGAGAGATGGGAGACTTTGCTAAGTGCATCTAAACAAGAACTAATTTCTCCGAGCAAATAAACCCAAATTAAAATTAAGAAATTGCCGACTGATTGCTTAGGTATAAAAATTGAAAGTTGAAAATATCGTAACTACAAAAAAATTGTATAAATAAAATGTAAAAGCATTAATTTGAATTATGCCACTCCCATGCCTACTTAGCAATTACTTTTGCAAATTCATCAACAATTTGCGAAAAGAATTGATTTGATTCCAATATCATCGGCTTTACGGGGACGGGAGTGTTGAACATAGACATCACTCAGACGGCTAGATAGACGCGTATATATATAAATCGTTTCGAAATTTGACGCTGATCAAGAATATGCATACTTTCTGAAGTCTCGGAAGCATTTCTTCCAAGTGCTGCAAACGTTTTGACAAAATGAATACACTTACATCCTTCAAGAAAGGAAGAGGACAATAAGTTAAAGCGTGTACAAAACACAATATGCGCTTACATCCGGCAAATGGAAGCTAATCATGAGTATTGACTTCTCTTTGACTGCACTGGCTATACGCAAGTAGGTACAGCAGATGTAGGTATGTGTGTGGTGTGCAGCAAAATTGATCATTCATAATCCATAGCAGTTGTTTATCTATAAATTGAAGCAAATTATATTTACCACCAAGATATTAGAAGAAGTTGGAGGTTGATTGGTCCAAATGTTTTCTTTAGGTCCACCTGAAAGGCTAGTACAAAGAGTTCCATACAATTGACTAACTTTTCAGTTTCCCGCGTCGATTGACATAAGCGGCACTTATAGCGAATTTAAGACTACGTTTTTTATTGTTCTGAGATTGCATTTCTAAAGGAAAAAAGGAGATATTCTCGGTTTATTTCAATTGTTAGTAGACCAATGAATCGCTTGAGCAGATGTGAAATCAAATTCTTTTTGGCTGCATAAAGTGCACTTACATCAAAATTCTAATCTTAACAGAAAAACGGAATGAACGGACGATTCTTTATTGATACTCTGGCGCATACGCGTCGCTTACGAAGACTGTATAAGCTATAATTTGCCATATTTCGATGGCTAATGCGTATTAAAAGAGACTTTGATGTGTTGGTGTCTTAAAACGGAAAATCTGACCTCCACAAATGACTACAACGCCTTAGAAGACCTTGATAATAGAGATTTCAATTAAACAGCGCAGGAGAGCACCGCTAAGATGCTCTTCCTCGTTTGTTCTTTTTACTAATTTTTTTTGCGTTTTTTTAAAAATTTTCTCATCTTTGTATGCAAGAGTTGATTATGAATTTTTCCAAGAATTCCGATTTTTACAGAAGGTATCTTAATACTGTCTCGGCTTTGGATCGTCGTACTGGAAAAATGTGCCCCAATAAAGTTGAAGAAGACAACAGACAGATAGTTACTGTAATTTCTCAAATACTGTCAAATACTGCTTTTAGAGTTTCCACGAAATTAACACGACTTCTGCGACCGGCTTCTTCAACCACGATGTTAGTGGAAGATTCATTTCTTGCATTCCAATGGAAGAGGAAAAATGAAAGAGAAGATTCTCGCTTAGTCTGGTAGATACGAAGTGCGATTATCAAGCCACACATCTCCGAGTTCAATTCCCTTATTTTAATTAGCGTGTGGATGTAAGCCACAATGAACCCTCCCTCGATGCTTAAGGTCATCATGATTGCCAATCGAGGATACACTGCATGCCAGGCTACTGCCATACAATTTCCCAATCTCTTCTCTTTCTTTTTTTCTTACACATATACATGTATAGGGAACATTCTCTGAGTAACGGTTATTTAAGAAAAAAGAAAAAAAAAAAGCTCTTACACAAGCCCTTCATATTATTGATTGTCAACCAGTGATGGCTAACTTTCGAACTGCTAATGATCCGTTGAACTATCTTTTCATTTGGCAAACGAAGAACCAAAAACCCTGAAAGATAAACATTTGACAACTTTAATATAAGTTTGTAGAGGTATTCACCGACTACGTCACAATTAAGAAGACTCTTAACATAAAATTAAAAACATTAATAAATGGTTAACTGATGATGACTTTATAAATTTGAATATGTCTTTATGAGAAATGATGTTTTTAGTGATCTCAACTCTTATGTTGCATTTCCATTATCTCCTACTTGCAGGATGATAATAATACTCAAAAAAAAAAAAAAAAAAAGTAATCATTAAAAACCTTTCATTTTACAAGTTTTGTTCGTTTTTATCCAAAATTTTATCGAAATTAAAAAAAAAAAATTTCACTTAAGACGTTTTAAGAATTCTTAGTGACAAAGCTACATGGCGCCCCCGGGGGTCTGCTACAACGCAGCAAAAAACGATGCAAACACATGTGTACGTATGCGGAAAAAGAACGCCGAAGAATACATTTAGCGAATATTGTGATTTAACAAAATGTTGCGACTTTTTCACATTCGATTTTGAAAAGAAAAAACAAAACGCAAACACAAACAACATCGAGCCAATAAACCCTTTGGCATCCCACATAAATTTTCCTTGTGCCACAATTGTTTAAATTAAATAAGAAGTCGTTTTGTAATTTCGCCGCATTCTTGACCATTATTCGATTTTTTTTTTCAAAAACACATTTTTTTAAATGACCCACCATCCCCATACCATAAGTATACTCTTTTGGTTATTCGATTTGTAACAACATTGAAAATCTAAAAAGCAGCCACCAGGTACTTGAGATATATCGAAACTTAGCTTTATATGTATTCGTAAATAAATTACATTGAACTGAAAAGAGTAACAAGCGGTAACTCATAATTTCACCGCATCGAAGGGATCCGTCACAAAAAAAGTGCGTGACTCCGCCAATAACAAACAAAAGAAGCAGGAAGCAATCGCTACAACAATTACACAGACAATTACAATCAAAGAAGTGAAAGATTTGAAGTCAATCTATTGGTGGCTCGATAATTTTAGTTTCCGAAAAAAGCAAAACGTGGGGCACACAATTAAAATTCAACAAAATGCACACATGATATGACATGAATCGAGCACATATATATTGTGAATCGGTGGAATTATGTTTCCAGCGATTTTTCAAAATACTTATCTTTAGTTGTTGCAAGGGGTTCAGAAGCGCCTGCCACAAGTACAACTTGTTATTATTTATATTTAGTAAATCCGATAAATATTTGGTGAGATTCTTTCTCTCTTAAATTGGGTCGCTTCTCCTGATTATTTCCTCATTCAACTGCAATAAACTAAAAGGCTACAAATCTAGATTTTCAAATACTCTTCTACCGATTTAAAAGCCACCTGTACCTGGCCCTGACATTTAAGACAAAAAAAAAAAAAAAAATATGTAAACTTTTTTACTTAACAACTTCATAATCGAATTCAGGTCGTTCTGCAGTTCTTGCAATAGTTCACACGTCCTAAATGATTTAATAAATTGAAATTGATTTCTTTGAAAATTATGCGGATATTTATGCGAGAGCTTTATTCGAATTGATTTTCGTTGCGAGTTCCCAGATTGCTCATAACTAATCTATCCATTAGTTAAGATCCAAGCCGTCCAACTGAAATGCTTGTCACCCCAGCCAATTCATCATCATGGATAGCCTGGGAAACTTTCTTATAGAAAACTGGGATGTCATCAATCATTTCCGCACTAAATGCCATTCTTGTAAATTGTTATTTTCATATCTACGACCAATTTTCGGGATCGCAAATTTATTTCTAAAGATCACTACAATCTGGCTCCGTTGTCACTCATCGCGTTCTCAAAAATTCTCTTTTCTCTCCTTCCTTTTCTTAATTCATATTCAATCGCTACACGCAGACACAACACGTCTAACTTAACCGATTACTTTGGCTACATTATTTAGCAGTTGGTTACTTGTAAACTGGAGCAGATACCAATGCGGAGTTGAATGCAAATTTGTTCTGAAAGGGTTCCGAACGACGGACATGAGCCGCTTAATCCACATGAAGCGCTAAAAAAAACGTTATCTACTGATATTGCAAATTTTATAAATTGACTGGGAAAAGAATTTTAGGTTCCCGACAACACCTAAGGCATAAAAATAAAGCGTTCGCAAAAAACCGCCGTTTTCTGACATATGCTCGTAATGCTTAACTTGTATAAGTTACTGGTAATTATTGTAAATAATGGATTCTGTTAGTAGTAGTAGTTAGTAGTGATAGTGTTCTAAATCGTTGTATAAATTGCGGACAGATGCGCGGACTATTAAGGCGACCATAACTTAAATCTTTATTCCTGGATGCGTATTGGGGCTTCAACTTCTGTCACAACGTGTAAAGCCTGCAAATATTTCTTTATTCTCAAACATAATTTATTTTCCTTGAACTTTCGGTTAACAAATAACAATATATGTGTGTGCGTTTGTTTATAAAAATCATAATACATATACACGCTTACACATGCCCATACGCAGTTAAATGCTAAACAATTTGTCATTTTGCCACAATGTAACCGTGTCATCGCATAGTTAGTTGTATATGCGTTGTGCTGCGGTTGGGTTGCGCAAGTGCTAAACTAACTTCTTGTTTGTAGTCTGTCTCTCTTCTCCTGCTGCCAACGAAATCAATTTTTTTTTTTTGCCTTTATTGTTGTTATTTAAAGCCCGTGCGCGGGGTCATTTATGTGAAATTAAACATATTTTCATTGACTGCATAAAGGCAAACGTGCTACAAACTCGGCATGTTTTTCTTAGTAGTTATACGACGAGAGAGTAATCGCTACTAACCAAAACTCATTGAAAACAACAGTTGAAAGTTAAAGACATAAATGACTTTTGACCAAAATATTTACTAAAAACAACAATACACGAAATTATTTCCATTTTATACACAATTTTTATATATATACCTTTCCATTACACCCATCTGCCTCTGCAACGTGAAAACGAAACTAAGAAACAATTTTCGCTTTCTAAAGAAAACGTCCTCAAGATGTGCAGATAATTCGTTTTCTATTCGTTTTAGAAATATTTCAGCGGATGGTAAAAAGAATTTTTTTTTTTTTTTTTTCTTGTCGAATATCACGACATTTTACTTTATAACCGAGATCAAGAGATACCATCACCGTCATCGCTATTATTATTGAAGTTGAAGCTGAAATTGATACAATTGATAAACGATTGTTAGTTGTTATTGCCTGTTGTTGTTTTCGTTGTTGTTTTTATTGCTGTTGCTGTGATAATAAATGAAAATAGCTTATTTTCATTTTCATTCGTTGCCATCATTTAAACTCGTATACAACTTCATTCCAAGCCTAGGCCAGCAATCACCTAAGGGGTAATGGCAACCAAAAAAAATAAAAATAAACATATATATATATATATATGTGCATGTATATATCTATATATATATATATATATATATATATATACAAATAAAAAACAAGAACGAAATTCAGAAAACNAATTTGCATAAAAAAAAAACCTTAAGAAACAATAACGCGGTGTTTTTTCTCGTAGTCTTCGATATTTACTAAACGAAACGAGATGAAATTTCCCGTACCAACCACGAACATATAACTAAGCGAGATGACAATGGCTCGCCGTTGAAAGGAGCATTTTTTAATTTCCTAAACTCTTTTTCTCTTTTCTTTTCTTTTCTTTTCTTTTCTTTTTTGTTTAGTTATGGCGCTGTACAGTTCACAGTGTAAATGAAATATTTTATATAAAATTTCTGTTGCTTAAAATTGACTTAAAAGGTACAAAGCTAACTATGACAATGAAGAAACTGACAAGAACGTCACTGGATTCGCGATCTTTGACGCCAATGATTCTTTTTTTGGTTTTTATATAAGTATTAAAAAAAAGCCCTAACGAAAGTCAAGTGTTTAAAACTTGTCTTTCAAGTCTCTTGGAATACCATAAGGGATCATTGTTCATTTTCTTCAAACGTGCAAAATAGAGCAACAAGATAAGCAAATAATGTTGGCGTACGCTTCTCTCTATAAAAGTTTTTTTTTTGTTTTTTTTTTACCTCTTAAAACTACAACGATGTGGAGGAAAGCGTAAAAAGCTGGCGCTTAACTGCAAAAATTTTAAAGCAAACACAACACAATTGGTATTAATTTCTTAAGACAACAGTTAAAAAGCATCGACAAACAATAAAACTAAGTAACTAATAACAGTTAAGTAATTTGTTCTTGTTATTGTTCACTGTGTTCCTGCGTCATTATTACGACAAGTATCATTAAATGTTTCATGTTCTCAGTACTTTTCCTGTTCGTTTTATTTGTGTCCGAAACATTGCAAAAGATTTGTATGCTTTCGTTCGGTATCTAGAGAAAAAACAACAATTGTTTCATTGAGAATGTTTCTTTCAAAAGATCTTTTCAGATATATATATATATATATATGTATGCATATCTTTTTATATGTATATGTAAGAACATATAGTATACGATTACTTTAATACAAATTCGTTAATTTGTCAATGATATGAGCAATTTGGTAGGAATTCGTTGGTTGGTTATTTGATTTTTTCTTATTGTTTTCTTTTCATTTTCATTTTTATTTCATGCCCCATGATTTCAGGGATTTTGACAATAACGGCAAATAATGCCAAAGGAATTTTTCGGTTTGTCGTGTGTGGTTTGGTTGTTTCTTTTTTCTTATTTTTTTTTTTATTTTTTATTGTTTTTCTTATTGAAACACATATACCCACATGCACACGCGCGCACACATGTATGAATTGTAAAACCCCTTAATTACCGCTTCATTATATCATATCAATGGATGCCTGATTGTTGCTGTTTTGTATAAATATAAGCTAAACTAACTCAAAACACGCTATACGTATATATATATATACATATACATATACATATATATATATATGTGTGTATAGAAAAAATGAAAACAGCAGCAACAAAAACTATGCATATGTATAAATATTTAAGATTATTATCGTAAAAACATGAAATACCAGGCGAGACGAATGTCTGCGTTTGTGTTTGTGTGCTTTAGATTTTAAGAAAAAANCTTTTAAGAAAAAAAAAAAAAAAAATATGTAAACTTTTTTACTTAACAACTTCATAATCGAATTCAGGTCGTTCTGCAGTTCTTGCAATAGTTCACACGTCCTAAATGATTTAATAAATTGAAATTGATTTCTTTGAAAATTATGCGGATATTTATGCGAGAGCTTTATTCGAATTGATTTTCGTTGCGAGTTCCCAGATTGCTCATAACTAATCTATCCATTAGTTAAGATCCAAGCCGTCCAACTGAAATGCTTGTCACCCCAGCCAATTCATCATCATGGATAGCCTGGGAAACTTTCTTATAGAAAACTGGGATGTCATCAATCATTTCCGCACTAAATGCCATTCTTGTAAATTGTTATTTTCATATCTACGACCAATTTTCGGGATCGCAAATTTATTTCTAAAGATCACTACAATCTGGCTCCGTTGTCACTCATCGCGTTCTCAAAAATTCTCTTTTCTCTCCTTCCTTTTCTTAATTCATATTCAATCGCTACACGCAGACACAACACGTCTAACTTAACCGATTACTTTGGCTACATTATTTAGCAGTTGGTTACTTGTAAACTGGAGCAGATACCAATGCGGAGTTGAATGCAAATTTGTTCTGAAAGGGTTCCGAACGACGGACATGAGCCGCTTAATCCACATGAAGCGCTAAAAAAAACGTTATCTACTGATATTGCAAATTTTATAAATTGACTGGGAAAAGAATTTTAGGTTCCCGACAACACCTAAGGCATAAAAATAAAGCGTTCGCAAAAAACCGCCGTTTTCTGACATATGCTCGTAATGCTTAACTTGTATAAGTTACTGGTAATTATTGTAAATAATGGATTCTGTTAGTAGTAGTAGTTAGTAGTGATAGTGTTCTAAATCGTTGTATAAATTGCGGACAGATGCGCGGACTATTAAGGCGACCATAACTTAAATCTTTATTCCTGGATGCGTATTGGGGCTTCAACTTCTGTCACAACGTGTAAAGCCTGCAAATATTTCTTTATTCTCAAACATAATTTATTTTCCTTGAACTTTCGGTTAACAAATAACAATATATGTGTGTGCGTTTGTTTATAAAAATCATAATACATATACACGCTTACACATGCCCATACGCAGTTAAATGCTAAACAATTTGTCATTTTGCCACAATGTAACCGTGTCATCGCATAGTTAGTTGTATATGCGTTGTGCTGCGGTTGGGTTGCGCAAGTGCTAAACTAACTTCTTGTTTGTAGTCTGTCTCTCTTCTCCTGCTGCCAACGAAATCAATTTTTTTTTTTTGCCTTTATTGTTGTTATTTAAAGCCCGTGCGCGGGGTCATTTATGTGAAATTAAACATATTTTCATTGACTGCATAAAGGCAAACGTGCTACAAACTCGGCATGTTTTTCTTAGTAGTTATACGACGAGAGAGTAATCGCTACTAACCAAAACTCATTGAAAACAACAGTTGAAAGTTAAAGACATAAATGACTTTTGACCAAAATATTTACTAAAAACAACAATACACGAAATTATTTCCATTTTATACACAATTTTTATATATATACCTTTCCATTACACCCATCTGCCTCTGCAACGTGAAAACGAAACTAAGAAACAATTTTCGCTTTCTAAAGAAAACGTCCTCAAGATGTGCAGATAATTCGTTTTCTATTCGTTTTAGAAATATTTCAGCGGATGGTAAAAAGAATTTTTTTTTTTTTTTTTTCTTGTCGAATATCACGACATTTTACTTTATAACCGAGATCAAGAGATACCATCACCGTCATCGCTATTATTATTGAAGTTGAAGCTGAAATTGATACAATTGATAAACGATTGTTAGTTGTTATTGCCTGTTGTTGTTTTCGTTGTTGTTTTTATTGCTGTTGCTGTGATAATAAATGAAAATAGCTTATTTTCATTTTCATTCGTTGCCATCATTTAAACTCGTATACAACTTCATTCCAAGCCTAGGCCAGCAATCACCTAAGGGGTAATGGCAACCAAAAAAAATAAAAATAAACATATATATATATATATATGTGCATGTATATATCTATATATATATATATATATATATATATATACAAATAAAAAACAAGAACGAAATTCAGAAAACCAACAACATCATCGTGCTCGTCATTATCATCATAATCGTCGTCATCATCATCATCATCATCATCATCATCATCATCATCATCATTCTTTTACAAGATCTATTATCTAAGTAAGAAGCGCACCAATTTACAAAACAAACACACACAAATCAAATCATGAGCTATTCAACGCCCTAAAGCATTCACCACCATACGATTCATTCTTCCTTCTTTCTCTCTCGCATGCTATTTCTTCCTGTACATATATATATATGCTGCCTACGTAGGCAGCAAACAAACAAACAAACAAACAAACAAACAAACAAGTCAGCAGGCAAGCAAGCTCGCTGTTAAGTATTCAGTTAGTCAGTCAGTCAACGATATCGAGTCTTTCCCAAATCTCTCCATTTATATGTTGTGCGTTGTAAAATGTTTCTTTTCCTTTGTTTTTTTTTTTTTTTTTTTTTGCTTTCCTTTGCTAAAAGAACACCAGGGCATAAATGAAAATTGTTTCTAATCAATCATCATTGAACAGCGATTATTTTAGTTGCTGATAGTAAAACGATTTGTCTTCTTATGCTCGGCTTGAGAATTTCATGTTTACATGAATTTCAGTAAAATTAGTACACGAGTCAAAGCCAGATATATGTTGGCGTTAGATCATGTTCAAGGATTTGCCCATCAACTCTCTATATATGACACACAAAGAGTTTAAGAATACAAGGTGGCCAGACCTTTAATTTTTCTTCTTTTTTTTTTTTTTTTGTGCATTTTTAATAAGAAAAATGAATGATTGCTATACGATTTAAGTTTGACTTTACAAAGCATAAAAAATTTTCTATTAATCTCTTCTTAATAGTCAGTAAGTGAAGCGAAAGAGAAAAAAGTGAAATCCTTTCAAGCTCGAGAAGATGAACAAGGATTACTTTGTCGACAATCGGAACGGTGCCAGTGAGTCTCTTGGCGCCACATCAGCTGTCTTCTGCATACACTGCATAAAAATTCTCATTCTAGAAAACATTGCTTAGTCTAACTAATTTTGGAAACAACTTTCACCACAACAACAATCACGAAATCAGAAAACTTGCTACTTACTATTCTTAATTTAATTATAATTTATATATATATGCGATTTTTCGATCACTAGTAAGTACGGCTTTTTGCCCCAAGTGATTGTAGATCTCGCTATAAAATTTTGTTCATAAATAATAAACAACAAATCGTTTTCATGCGATGAGCGACACGCAAAGTATATGCGTCCTAATCGCACCACCATAGGGAGTCATCGGATGGTTACACATTCGGTTGCATCATAGACTGACATATTAGAACGTTATGACATTTGCCTCATAAATATAGCGAGCGGATTTGTCTGTCTTTACATTGCTTAAGAAGAGAAGAGCAAGAATGCCAATCTGATAGATTTAGGGTTAAGCAGGATTCCTTAGGTTAGAAAAGTAAAGCTTCGTAATATTTTTCTTTTCGAGTTTTGCATTCTCTGCAATAAATTGATACGATTGTTTTTCGCTTTGAATTCATTTTGCCGAGACCAAGTAAAATTTTAAAGACTTTCACGCTTGGCAAAGCAAATAAGATGTCAAGTGATACGATTTTCACTCACAAAAGCTCTGCAATAAACAATTTCTACAAATTAATCTCTTTTGAAGACTGTTTACTTGAAAATTTTACTTAATAACACAAACAATTCTCGAAAGGCTAATAACATATTTACTAAACTTACACTTACACTTGTATACAAATACAAACGCGTATGTGTATGACTTGGAACCTTAAAGCTATAAATTGTTTGTTTGAACTTTAGTATCACAGCAAATTGCTTAAAATATCTGTTAAGACAAACGTAAAACAAAAACAGCTGCTGCTGCTGCTGCTGCTGCCGCTGCTGCTTGGATAAGTTCTTAGAATAGTGCTGAAAGTTCTTAAAAGAGATGGATGGAAAGAAATGAAAAGAAAAAGAGGCAAAAACCTCGCCCGTTGGTCGGTTGACTGGCAAATGCCTGCAGCTATCATTGCCAGTGACAATAGCAATTGTAGCCTGAGTGGCAATAATTCATTTTACCTACAGCACAGCGTACAATTTAATGAGGCAACGCCAAAAGACAGATAGACAAACAAATGGACAGACACAACTAGGGAAAGTTAAAATAAGCGAGACAGAGAGAGAGAGAGAGAGAGAAAGAGAGAGAGAGAGAGCGAAAGAAATGCATATAGAAAGAGATGTGCGCGCACACACACACAAACACACACAATCCCAATAAAGTAAAAGGCTGTAACACTGTATTTTTATATTGTACATAACATATATAACACATATATACATACAGATGCGGCTTAACTGGCTAAACTTTTCTAAAAAATTTCAAAGTATTAGTTTCTAGTACAAATAGTAAAGGATTTCTTTTGTCTGCTTACATCCTTGATAAGAATGCATGTAGGTAGGTATGGTATCCATGCACATAGCTACGTTTGTTCGAGGGGGCCATTAAGAATGCAATTGTTAGCTTTCAAGACATGTTTTATTATCGAACGATAATTTTTGCACTTGATTGCATTCACACTTAACGAACACAAGCGAGCAATGAAAAAACAATTGAGCGAAACCGTAAAGGCATGGGAGAAAAGTAAAACTTTAATATCCATTACCGCACACATTTGTATCCGTTCGAGAGTCGCGCTAGCTCGCTTAAAAATTTATGGTGGCAGAATTAAAAGTTATCAAAATATCGTTTCTATTACACATTGAAATACAGGTGTCACCGGTATAAGGTGGTTCTGAGCGTATGAACGTTTAGACATTTTAGTTTGAAATATAAAAAATACGACAATCAAGAACAAGAAGAAGAAGAAGAAGAAGATGAAGAAGAGGAAGAAAAAGACATTTGTTTGAAGGCAGTTGAACTTAATTGAGAATATCATCAGCAAAAGTCAACTAACCAGCGAGCCAGCCAGCCAGCCAGCCAGCCGGCAACCAGCTAACCAGCCAGCCAGTCAGTCAGTCCGTCAGGCATTCGTTTAAATTCGAAGAGAATCATTTGTAGTAAAAAGGCTAAGATAAACATTTTTTTTTTTTTTTTTTTTTTTTTTTTTTGTGTTTAGTGTTCCAAACATGTTCAAAGCAAAAATTATACGATAACTTCAAAGCAAGAAAAAGTACTAAAATTGTAGCTTGCAATTGTGCATTTCCTCACTCCGAAAATGGAACAGACACGGGATGTGTGTGTATGTTTAAGCATCAATTGAAAGACTATGTAATTTCTTTATTCGTATGGCAAGATCAAGCATTAAACTCACACAAGCACACAAACATTGCTTTAAGATTTATGTTCTTTGATTGCACACAATTGGTCGTTTGTTCCGTTTTTCTTCTCTTTTTTTTTTTCCAAATACTAGCCATTATAATTTTAAACAGCAATATATCATCGAATGGAGGAATAACAAGAAGAAAAAAACCAAGAAAAAGTTGTCTCTAACAATCTTATATATGAGTTTTATGTTTTGTTTCTAATTCTTTTTTTTTTTCTCTTTTTTTCTAGACTGAGTTATATTTCTAACCTAATATTACCACATCAACAGTTTTCATCATTCACTCAGCCACTTATATATGTGCATACAAATATACAAAGAGCGAAAAAAAAAAAAAAAAAAAACAGAAACAGAAACAGAAACAAGCTCACACAGAACTCTTGCTAGCTTTGTGGCTTAAATCTGTGTTGTATACAATTCAGTTCACTTATCATAATCATCATCATTATAATCGTCATCATTGCTCGTCATCGAAGACTTTTTCTATTATTTTTTGCTTTGTTTTTGTCTTTTCATATGAATACAGTCCTGTGCATTAAAATGTTTGTACAACAAGCATTACATACATACATACATATTATATATATATATATATATATATATATAGATACAAAAACAAATACGCACATATATACATAAACACGTACACTAACATATGTGTGCAAGCTATTATATTTATATGTGTAATTCATGTGTACGAATGTTTGTTATTCTTGTGCGACTTTGTCTTGTTTATAGTTGCCAAACATAATTTATTCCTTTTGACAATTTCGGCGTAAAATGTCACAAAAATTGCACAGCTGTCATGTTAACCTTAGCATAATGTTTTTCCTTTCCCATCTCTCTCTCTCTGTCTGTCTTTCTCCTTTTCTCTACTTTGATCTTTTCGTATATTATTTTATGTCATTTGTTTCTCGATAATTTCTTTCATTTTCCATTTAAACACATAACTAAAATAATAATATTTAAAAAAGTATTTTGCTAATAGTTTTATGATGAGTAAGGTGACCATGAGGTTCTTTTAAAGGTCACTCATAGATTTAATAATATAAGGCAATCAAATCTAAATTGATTAATATAATTAGCTTAAGATAGCTCCAACTATGTACTTACGTTACATAACACAATTAATCATTAATTACGCAACCACTGCATGGCTTAAGTAAAAATAATCAAAAACGGTTAATATAAAAAGATGTTACGTAATGACCTTGCTCGCGGACTCTGCATTTACTTGCTGCGGTGCCTTAATTTTAATCATTTTTTTTTTTTGTTTTTAATTTATTTTTTCTCATTAAAAAAGTGAAAGGATTAAAAGACAGCGTAGAACAAAGAACGGGAGGGTTGTACTTAAAGTCGATATTGACCATAATCGTCCCAGTTAACCAAAAAAAAAAAAAAATTATGGGAAAATTTGAGTTGATGCAAACATTTCGTAGCGCTCCTGTCAAAGTATGAAATGCAAGCAACTGAGAGAACAACATGTGTTCAACGACAATGTTCTACGCAACAAAGTTAACATTTTCTATAGGACTTTTTTTGTTGGCATAGCGAGGAAAATAAAAATCGCGACTATCGCGACTATCTCGTTTTTGCAAGGGGAAAACACGAACACTTATAGCAGCCACAGTTTAGAGTACGCAGCACATTCAGTGTTCGAAACATTTTTCAACGTCGCTGGCTCTTTAGCCTATTATTCCATTCAAACTCCGCCTGAATAGTTGAGTAAATAAAAATCGCGGCAATTTTCGCGGGGTTAAGTCCCAGTGTGGTTCACAACCCTACATGATCGTAGCTATAAGGAGTGCTCAATCTCACAAAGGCTCAGTCGACTTGCCGATTGCTCACAAATTCACTTGGAGGCGGCCATTCCCACTCTCTGTTTATTTCTCTTTCTGTATTTATGAGCGAAACAAACCCTATCTTATCGTTCCTGTTTTTACTCACTTACGTGTAATCTCCAGTCTGCTGTTTTCAGAACAAATTGTTGAGGAAATAGATGTCGATTTCAATAAGTTTCGAAATTTTTTTAAAAAAGCCAAATGCCCCAGCGGATACCGCCGATTGAATGAACTCGACACTGCACGTCGCGTAAGCATATTTTATTCTTTTTCTTATGAGCTCGCTCCGGATAAGATTTTTTGTGTAGCCTACAAAAAATTACTCGAAGCTGTCACTCACTCACGCATTGTTTTGCATACTTTTCAACTCTCAACTATTTCTATGTATGTTTGGTTTACTTTTCCCTAAAAAAACACCAAAACATAAATTGAAAACTCGCCCTCACTCAGCGCAGATAGTCTAAATGGTTCTCAATTATTGCATTTTCATGCATTATTTAGCAAAAGAATTAATTTTAGAAGCTTGACTGGAAATGATCCTTATTTTGATGACTGATTGCAGGATCAAGCAAACAATTGTATGTAAATTTTTTACACGAAGTAAAAAAGAAAAAGAAAAGGGAATAGGAAGGAGGGCTCAGTGGCCCCTTGAAAATCTATTTCTTGCGAAACCTTTTCAATTGAATTCGTTATTTAATTATTCGGTTCATGGGACTTTGAATTCGCTTAAGAGAGATTGCTAAACTTCGAGGACTTCAGGGCTGCTTGTGTTATTTAATCATTCCCGGAGCATGGAATGCCGAAAATTCACGCAAAATTTTCAATTCAACTCAATCTCGGAACGACAAATATTACTGACTAGTAATTAGCGGAATCTGTAGGACGCGTTGCATATGGGATGAAAAATGCCTTTAGGATGAAGTTTTTTTCAAAAATCGAAGATGAGAATCGGGAGTGATGCTCTCTCACATTAACATTTTCACGCAAGTATTTTACTATGTCATCATAATTTCTTTAATCAATTGCGGTTCTACTTATGCCCAATGAATGGCTAAGAAAACTTTAAAGAAAGATAAAAAGTGAGAAAAAAAAGAGGGATGAAACGACAAAAACTAAACTGAGAGCAATTAACAAATAAGTGGGAATCAACAAGTTCTGATTCTGACTTTAAACAATAAATGTGCAACAACACAATTCCCACATGATTCTTTAAAAATCTTCCTTAAATCATTGTTTAACCCGATGAGCGAATGTGCGTTAACAAAAAGAAAATATAAATAGAAAAAAAAACAAAAAAAGAAGGTCTACAATGACTTAACAGCATTACCTATAATTATAATTATTTTTTGTAGGCAATGATTTTCGTTCTCTTTGTCTTAATAATAAAACAGCGAACAATTTAGATGACATTTGTGAAAACGTATATAGAGGCGCGCGCACTCACCTATAAATAAATATTTGAATGGGTATTTAATTCTAGTTTTTTTTTTTTAAGAAAAACAAAACTAAATTCACAAACAAACATAATTTATGATCATTTTATAAACAAAAGAAAAAGAAACCGACTTGAAGCCACAAACAAAAAAAGAAAAGAAAAGAAAAACGACAACAAAACAGTTTCTCAAAAGTATTAAGGGAGCACCTGTTGCAGGGCTTAATAAATAAAAAAAAAAAAAAAAAAATGTACATACGCATAGGCACACACAAAAACACACATGCAGACGCAGAGACCGGCGCAAATAATACGTACATTAAAATATTCATAAAAGAAAATTGAATTGTCATGTTTTCGTAAAAAGTAAAGGTTGGTCAAGCGACCATTCAATGGAATAATATGCAAATAAGCCTCTAAGAAACCCCAAAACGGACAGCATAAATGAATGCACAAATGTATGCATAATGGCATATAAAATTTGGTTGCTGAAAATTTGAAAAGAAAAACCTTGTTCAAGATTATTAAGTCAAACGGCAAAAAGAATAAAAACAAAATATTTCACATCTTACAATAAATAAATGCTTTGCATGTATGTATGTATATATATGTATAGGGTGATACCAAACGCACGAACAATAAACTAAAGGTATAATAAATTATAAATGACTTACATACATAACATAGAGTACATAGATGCAATTATAACGAATTCGAATGCATACGGCATCTGTGTAAAAAGTATCCGGAATTTTTATATAAAAAAATACAATACATACGTTCATAAATTGAATCGGCACCCACTTCAAATGAGACACACAATCTCATCAACTACAACTGCATAAGCACCTGGCCACGCGCTGATTAAACGATAACCTTCAGTTTTACTGGCAAATTTTCCTCCATGCTTTCGCACAGTGGTAACCGTAGGTTTAGGATCAAACAACTGGAGATCGCAATTTATGGCTAAAGGACTTAAAAAGATATATAGAAAATCTGTTCGCACCTCTTAAGTCAACTCCTTATAACACCTACTGTAGCGCATTTCAGTTCCTTCAGCTTGCCAATTACGTTGGTGTGTTTATGGTTCGTCACAGTTGAAATTCCATCGGAACAAACCAAGTCAAGCAGTATTCCTTCGTCTTTACTCATGTTTGTATATTTTCGATTCACAACATCTACACGATGGATTTTCTGCAATATATTCAGCGACTTAACAAAGGGAGCTTTAATTAAAACCAAAAACAAAAAAACAAACAAATTTTTGCTGCTTATTTCCCCATCATTAACATCGCAGAATTCTTGAAAACATGATTAGCAAGCCTGGTAGCCTTAACCAGTGAAGTGTGTCATCCTCTTTAACAATATACGCGTATACTCGTCAACTCGTCAGAGTACATGTAATATGAAATTGGATTGTAACGAAACGACTTGACAAAATGACAAAAATATTATTTGCCATAAGGCAAAATACACACATTCATAATGATCAAAATTTATGAGAAAACCTGACAAGGACGGATGGACGGATCGTGTCATATATGTTCGTTGTATACATTTAACTGGTTAAACATAGTAACATCCGTATTCTGGCATTACGCCTTGTCACTGATCACAACAGCTTGAGACTACTTTTGGATGGTCAGCGTTTTGTGACTTTTTATCAAATTTTCTATTCCGAAACGATCGTCTCATACTAGAACTCTGCAGTTCTCTATTGAAGCTGAAAAAAATTAAACGATTAAAACAAAAAAAAAAAAAAAACATATGATGAGTTCGCTCTCGTTACAATGACGAACATATGAGTGTGAATGAATACACTTGTTATACGTGTACTAAGAGTCGCGAGAATTATGAAAATTTAAATTCATCATTAATGAATAAGCAAAAAATGACAACAGTGTGCACCTTAACAGAACAGTTAAAAAAAAAAAAAAAATTGAAGATAAGTAGCGGAGACGGTAAGAATCGCGACTTAATAGTCGGTGTTCGGCGGTTCAAATGTCAATGCGGTCTACCGGTCTAACTAAACTCTAGTTTAGTTTGATCCTATAGTTACAGTGAGGGCTCAGTCGGTAAAGACGTACCACTTACTGATTGGGCACACACCCACTAGTCTGCAGCCGATTCCCTGTCTCTTTCTCTTTCCTCACTTCTTTCCGTGTTACACGAGTAAAGGATCAATTGGATCAAATATAATGTAAGTTTACAACGAATATATAATTATTTACCTAAAAAAAAAAAAAAGAAGGGCTATCACCCCTATCTCTCAATATGCATTCTTCGTCAATGGTTGGAAAGGGAACTCCTTCAGATTTCACATATGAAATTGATTAGTAAACGCATGTTGGAGCTCTTGCTGCCGAAAACTAAATCACTTGAACTGAAAATTTTATTACAAATTTCATTTCAGATATGATTCGCGCGAGCCAAAAAAAAAATAAAATATATTTATACCTAATCGGACCACAGCTCATTTGAACTGCGAACTTAAATATTGTTTCACGAAGCAATTCAGAATTTAAGAAATTTTTTCCCACTTTAGTTTGAATTAACGGTTACTCGAATTATATCACAATAAGCCTCACAGGCTCTTCGACAGAAAGGACGCGATAAAGAACAAAATCTTCGGGCGGAAAAAGGCGCTTGTTGTCCCCTAAAGCTTACACCGGAATCTAATAGAATCGATTGATGGTTTAATAAAAATTTCCTTCTTTTTTTTTTTTGTTTTTTCATGTGTGCATGTGTGGTTTTTGTGTTTGTTTTCATTCTTTAAAACAATAAATTCTGGGTACTATATACACCATGTATAGCACTTAACGTTGCAGTTCATCTACCACTTTTCGTTAGCTAGTTTCAAATTAAAAATTGAAGCTAGTAGGCATTGATGAAAGATATGCATACACTTACACATATTGTTTTCGTAACCTTTACCAGACAATAAATTTATATCAATTTCTGACATTTCGCTTACAACACTCACAATCATTATTCTACAAACTATGAACGTATTTGAATCACTTTACTCAAATGCGTCCGTCTGTCTGATGATATTTCTGATTGACTCTTTTTTGTATTCATTTCGCCAAAACTGTTGCGAGGCCAGACGAAAACTTCAGTGATCCTATAAAGTATGCATCAAAGTAAATATCAAATCCTGAGTGTGTCCCCTGGGTTACAAAAATCGAGATATTGGCTTCAAGTTTGGCGGAAGAAAACTGATATTGCAATTAAGCAAATGCAATACTTCCGGTCTCAAAAGCAAAAAAAAAAAAACGATCCCCTAGTCCTCCAGTTTTAGGATATTTATGAATACCGCCACCTTTTTTAGATCGGACCACTAGACCGTGTGCGGTGTTGTAAAATGCTCGCCAAACGCTTGGTGTCTGACTCTGCAGATGGCCTCACATTCACATAGATTATGACGGGAAGTTTCACACACTACTTGGTATGAATCTGAATGAATCGGTATCGAGCACACCCATGCTTTTCAGAAGGTACCTGAGAGAGTTATGACCCGTGCAGAAGCCGGTGAGTAAACGTAGGGCGCTGCTTCTTAGTTCCAGACATTTATGTGGCCTATCGGAAGATTTTATGAATCTTTTGGCCTGCCGTTGTCCTACACATTGCTATCGACGGCAATCCGCTTTATCCTGAGCCCTTTGCGATACAAGCCTATTAATGTGGCTTCTTCGTGCGCGGCAGAACAGTTCAGAACCTACCATGGTCGTTCAGCGCCCCTCTTGGTTGCCCTCAACACCGGCCGAAAAAGGCCAGGCACCCATATTAGATGCACTTCATTGTGCCTGCCTAGCTCAGTTAATATTTGAAGACACCCCAGCACAAGCCTGGATCTTATCATTCGGCCCTCTCGTGCTCACTACTAATAGACTAGGCAACCATATTCGGCTCAACCAATATCGTACAGTACGGAAAGTCCATCTTTATACCCAGCAATACTTGTGAAATAAAGGTATATTAAGTTTATGGGGATTTATGTAAAACTCAGAAAGCCTTGAGAAAAGCCCACTTTTTGTTATACCGATCAATTCAGCATCACTTTCTGAATGAATTTAAGCCTAACTGTCCGTCTGTCCATCTTGTTTACTTATATTCAAGCTAAAGCCTGCAATTTTTGAGGTATTTTGATAAAATTTGTTATTGAAAATGGTTCGGTTCGGACCACTTTTTCGATCACTTCCCCTAAGACATTTTACTTCAAAAAGCCGTCATATGAATAAGTTTGAGATGGTGTAAGGGATTTAAACGACAGTCATAACTCACTGTAGCATTTTTACTGCTTTTCGTTCTTTTGTTTTTTTTCTTTTTGAATTTGTTGAGATAAAAGATTCCGCCGAAGTCGAATATAATTATAAATTATTTAAATTTTTAAAGCATTGAATATTAATTTTAAACTTTATGGTTCTTCATCTATATTTTTTGCTAAATATCTGAAACGAGTTAACTTTATTATTATTATTATTATTACTTCAGACGTCCATGTTTGTTATGTAAATACAATAAAATAATGGCAGAAACCAAACAAAATTAATATAAGTATAAAAACACCCAAAAAAAAAAAAAAAGCAATGATTTATTTCTTTAAAAACCTTAAAGGCATTAGTTTCTTCTTTTTTTTTCTTTCATGCAGAATTTTAGTCAGTTTATTGAACAAATGGTAGGCTTTGCTTAAAGCATTGCCTTTCCAGTTTTTCCATAGTTTTAAAAAAGGAAATTTCCAACCCTTTTTTTACACCCACCACTGTAAGACGGTGTCATACTGATCAGCGTGAAATTCGGAGTTGATTTAGCCATGTCTGTCCGTCTGTTTGTTACTCTGCTGGTCGCCAAAAAGGAAGATATCGACTTCAAATTTGATAGAAACATTGGAAGTTTCTGCACGCGGCTTGGTATTGAGAACGGGCCCAATTGGACGAAGCAGAAGTGCACAGTGAAACGTAAACTGAACGCAACTCTTGTACGCCACTCATATTATTTGTCTAAAAATGGGTTAACTTTAAAATGATTATGGCAGACATCGCGGTTAATTTTTTCTCAATAGTACCAGCGACATGGGTGTCAACCAAAGAACTTGGGGTGTAGAATGCGAAAAGCATAGTGATGGGTATGCGAGATACGGCCCCGCTGGTTATAACTTTTTTACTTGTTTTTATATTGTTTTAAGGATATTATTATTATTACTATTATTATAATTTTAGACTAATGAAATAAATTCTTAGAGTAAAAAAAAAGGCATTGAGCACTAGCAGCACAGGCTATCGGCTCATTTTAAGGACGCAATTAATTGACGCAATTATCCAGAGAATTAGTCGAGACCTTTCTAAAAATAAACAATAAATGTATGAAGTTTATTTTGGAGCCATCGCATAACATTATTGCGTAATTCTCATACTCATTCTCAAACTTTTACTGTGGTTATCATTTAAAAATAAGAATAATATATGTGAAGATCTTGGTTGCTACCTCAGTTTTCGCTACCGCGAATGTTCCGACGACCAACAGACAGATAGGAAGATACGGCCGAATTGACTCAAAATCTTACGTTGATCAAGGAGGAAAGAAGAAGTCCTTCAGTCCAATATAATTTAAATACCCAGCACCTCGTACAAATTTTTTGATTTGCATGAGCCCATAAGACAATCATTTTCCCGAATTATCGTCACCTTCTTGCTTTTTAAAAAAAAACGATATATTTATTTAATTCCGTCCTTTCGTCCTTTTGTCAAAGAACTTATTGAAGTATTGAAAGCATTAAGATGATAATGAATCCCACCGGCAAGGAACTATTTTCTCCGTGAAATATTGAAAATTTGACCTTTTTAACGTATAAAGATTCGGTTTTCTTACGAAAGGTCATATGAGAGGGGGGGCTCAAATTTTTCATCCTAATTGTAAATGCCGAAATACTATTATTCAGGGACTTTTGTCGAGAAATTTGAAAAGTTGCAAGTTTTCATATAATGAAGGAAATGGTTGAACAAGTGCACCGATACAAGAGCGTCCGTCCTTGGTTCAAAGCACGTCAATGTATGAAACTTCATCAAAATCCGGACAGGTTTAACTAGATTCAGAGAATAATTCTAGATCGATTGGTATTAATATACGTCTTGCATAAGTCCGCACAACTATAATATGCCCTATATCACAAGTGGTTTAAAGAAAAAAAATGAAATCATATTTTTATTTAATTAAAGTAACTTTTGCTTATTTATTGTACGGACATTTTAAATGTATACTTACAGAAACAACTGGCGAACTCGGCTGGGCATTTACTTTGATCGTAGTTTCAATATTATCGGCGTTGATAGGTGCTGTTATAATGGTTATAGTTCTAAGGTGTAGAAGGTAAGTAAAATATCGAATTTAATCAAATGTAGTTTAATTTATAATCAAAAAAAAAAAAAAAAAGAAAAAGACCGACAAAAAAAATAATTCATAACACATTCACTTAGATTTCAAAAATCGTAAATAGTTAGTGTCTTATTCTTCATAAATAATTTCATTATAATTTGTTCCTATGTTAAAGTTCATTTTCATCGTTATTTCCCCCTGATTATGACTTTTTTAATGTCTTTTGTGTCATCCAGTCTCTCTCTTTCATTATGCAGTACATGGAATATCATTTAATAGAAGATAAACAATAACAATGTCTTCAAAATGAACTCTATTTCCTCCTTACGATAGTCATTTCACTTTAAATACATTTGCACTTCATTATATATACTTTATAATTAAACAATAACGTTCCTTCTTTTTATACCCATCACCGAACGATGATAGGTATATTTATTTTGTCAAAACGTTTGCAACGCCCAGACGAAAGCATCAGAGAGCCCAGCACCAGCATCAGCCTCGAATTCTAAATCGATTTAAGCATGTCTGCCTGCCTCTCTGACCGTCTGTCCGTCTGGGTAATGTCTGTTGTAAACATTCTCCTGACCGCAAAAGTGAAGCTGTCGACTTCAAATTTGGCAAAAATATTGAGAGTTCTTGCACGCGGTTCGCTATTGAAAACGGCCCAAATCGGTCGAAGGAGACGCCCACAGTATCAAGCAAACTGATACCATCTCTTTTTTTCAAAAAGAAGAAAAAGTTTCGTTTTTTTACTCATTACTCATAAACTATAGAAGACAAATCTACAAAAGCCGGAATTTGAATGTTCTAGGAGCGTCGTTGTAGCATCTGTGCAAAAGTGGAACAAAATTGACCACGCCTATCCTATATTATAGTGCATCAAATTGTAATTTTCTTTCAATAACTTTTACAGAGCGCAACAACAAGCTTCAATAACCCCATAAAGTAGATAAATTTTTGGCAACTTTCCCCTAAACAAGCGTCGTCTGTGTGTCTGTCCATATGTCTGTCTGCGCAACTGTGTGGTATTTGAAAGTGAAGATACCGCCCACAAATTTGAAAGAGAATTTGAATGTGACTTAAACTTTTCCGCCATCACGCCCGCAACAACCGCATGCCTATGCGAAATTAGAAAAAATCAGCGGCGCCCATTCCACGTTATCGAGCATGAAAATTTAGTTCTTTTTCTTTTTTTGGTTTTTTTTTTAAGATAACGGTGATGCGTGTAAAAGATTCGTTTACGACCGAATATAATTTTTTTACTTGGGTTTTTTTTTTTTTTTGTTCTATGCTTCTTAACTACAAAGAAGAAGAATTATTATATTTCTTTTTGGTCTGTTTTCTTTTAATTTTCATAAATAAGCGCTGAAAGTTTTTAAAGTTTGCAAACACACAGACACACACACACACACACACACAGTTTGATCTGTTTGAAAGCAAAGAAAACAAGAAAGTTCTTGTACTTTGGTTTTTTTCTTTTTAACATTCATTCGCTTAATAGCTCCCGTTAAGCAATTTTTACGAAATAACTTTCAAGTAATTGCAATAACAAAGCATGCTTGAATAGAACACCATAGTGCAATAGTGTTTAAGATTTTTTCATCCTTTCGTCCTTTTTTTTTTTTTTTTTTTTATTTTTTACTTTCATTTTGTTTTATAGCAAAATTTTTTGACAAAACTTTCATCAAAATTTCAAATAATTCAAAATTATTTTAAAAAAAATGTAGTAAAAGCCGCTACTTCCGCCATTTCTTACGCACTCTTTCTTCATTGCAATTAGCGCTTGTGTGCTCGTACCGAGTTACCAATCAACTAGAAATTTAAGAGTTGATTCTTCTGATTGATTAATAAAATAAATATAATTTTGACGATCATTACACTATGAATAGGATAAAGTATTTCTTCACACCCTCTCACAGATATCAGCTGCCATACTTTGTTCAAGAGCTCACATTCGCAAAATTTATTATAGCACTGAAGGTCAGAAGGTCAACTGTGAAACCAAACATAATTTCGACAATAAGTAGAAACTTATAATCGATATTGATTTATAACTTTGTAGAGATATATCCGGGAGCCATTTAAAAGGCCAATACAGCAGTGATCCCGAGCGGATAACTGCTATTATTAACATAATGCTTGTCAGTTTTTAAATAACTTATGACCTTAGACAGAATTAAGCCGACCTGGATCAGCAAATCTGGAAATTAAAGTTGAATTGAATTGCGAGCAATGCGTATGAACGGTAGCTGGCCTCTCAAGCGTAGAAAGGTGCAAACGATAGAATATTATATATGTAAACAACCGAATAAAACAACAAGTAACAAAGTTAAATTAGGTCGGGGGCAGAATCTTTTATACCCAGCACCGTTCACCCCAAATAAAGCAAAAGGAGTAAGAGAACAAAATTTTCATGCTCTCTAATGTGAAGTGGGGCGCAACTGATTTCTTTCATTGTCAAAATAGAAGTTTGGCATGTGGGCGTTATAGGCGTGTCCTTTGAAACGTTTAGGTCATTTCCAAATTCTTTTATAAATTTCTAGACAATATCTGTTTGCCACAAATACCACAAAATTGCGCAAACACACAGATGGACAGACGAATAGACGGACATTTTTAGCTGCATTCCAAAATTTGAAACTGGCCAAGA
Source organism: Glossina austeni (assembly GCA_000688735.1). Taxonomy (NCBI): domain Eukaryota; kingdom Metazoa; phylum Arthropoda; class Insecta; order Diptera; family Glossinidae; genus Glossina; species Glossina austeni. Next base: position 542,770 of record KK502454.1, read on the forward strand.
ATTTATATACTTTATAGGGTTTTTCAGGTTTGTTTCTGCGCGTTATAAATGTATGGCAAAAACAATTCAATTTTGATACACTATGATAATGGGTAGGTGTGGTCAATTTTTTCCATTTTTATCCACAAATGCTACAGCATTGCCCGTAGAGTGTGCGTTCAAATTTTCGTACAATTATTTCCTGTAGTTTATGAGTAATGAGCAAAAAACCAAATTTTTCATTCGTTTTCAGAAACAGAGTTGTTCTCAGTTTACGTGGTGCTGTAGACGTGTCCTTCGACCAGCTTGGCCCATTTTCCATACCAACCTGCGTGCAAGAACTTCCAATATTTCTGGCGAATTTGAAATCGCAAGCTCCATTTTTGCGTCCAGTAGAATGTTTACAACAGGCATTACACAGACGGACAGACGGTCAGAGAGACAGACAGACATGCTTAAATCGATTTAGAATTTGATGGACAGATGGACATGCTTAAATCAAAAGTATATATACTGTGTGGGGTCTCAGATGCTGACGTTGCAAACGTTTCGACAAAATGAATATACGCCTCATCCTTCGGTTAAATGGTATAAAAAAGTACTTATTGGAAACTTAGAAAACCTCGAAAACACATCGGCAATTTTTGTTATATATTCCGATTCCGTAAATGCATGTCACAATCACCCGCGAATGGGTGTTAGAGTTAATCGGAAATAAATCGAGAATAAATTGGAGAGAAATTTTATGTATAAACAGTTCTCTTAAGCATTGAACCGCACGATAGTTGTAGTGTTAAGAAATGATGATAAATATATTTAATAATTTATTATCTTCTTCTTTTTATTATTTACTTGTAGAATAAAATCAGCCAATGCTAACGGTAAGTAATGCAACACATGACACGATATATTTTTTTGTAGCTAAAGCATCTCACCTCAGCAGCGAGATTAGCAAACAACTTGCTCGAAATCGAAAGAAAGAAAGAATAAAAATAGAGGGAGAGAGAAGATGATATGACAAGTTAGAGAGCGATTCGTTCGTTGCTTTAATGATATGTTTTAAAATGCTTATCACTTTCCATGATATCATCAATTAGTGTTGCTTGAACCCGAAAGGGAAATAAATTAAAATCATTTATTATAAAAGAAGAAAAAACGCAAAAACAACGGCAAACGAAAAAGAAAGAAAAAAAGAAATCATTTATTGTTAACTTATAATGAGAGAGAGAGAGAGAGAGAAAACAAGAAACAACGACGTCGCCTAAAGTTTCACTTTATATGCTAAAAGACAAATTTCACTGATAGGTCACAGAAACACCTTTTTAGTGAAACTGCAACACCAGCATGCCTTGTACAGAGTAAACAGAAAACGCACCTTTTTACTAAAACCCAAAATGTAGCAAATGAACAGGAAAACAATCGGAGGTTGTGTAGCTGTTTCCTTTTAATTTTATTTTACTTTTTGGTTTTCATTTAATTCGCCAAAAACTTTGTTTAATTTTAAACTGTCATTTGTCTTAGTTGGTTTGGTTTTTGCGTTTTTTTTTGCATTTTTTTTTTTTTTTTTTTTTTTTTTTTTTTTTTTTTTTTTTTTTTTTTTTTTTTTTTTTTTTTTTTTTTTTTTTTTTTTTTTTTTTTTGTTCTTTTCAAGGAGGGAATAACACTAAACATATAAGTTAGGCGCCAGGTTTTCGCCTACATTGCCGCTTGTTAAGAATGTGTCTATGTGTGTGTGTGTATGTATGTATGTATGTATGTATGTATGGTTTTTAATACTAAAATAAGAAAAGAAAAAAGAAAAAAAAACTTTGTATTCTTTAAAGTATTTTTCCTCAAGTTTTTTTCGGAAATGTTTAAGATTTTTCATTAGGTTCGGTTTTCGTTTTGTTACGTCTGTACACACGATATTTGTGTTATTCGGTTGAGTGCAACAACATAACACACTCTGACAGTTAAACGATTTGTAGCGGTAATTGTTGTTGTTGATTTTAATGTTGCTTACAAAGTATCATTCGCATCTCTCGTGTTTCATGATTTAAGCAAATAGTTGCCTTTTTTCTTATTTCTCTTGTTTTCCTCCACAGCGAGACACATACACACGTACAAATTTACGTGATTTTTTATTCAGTGATATGCTTCATTGCCTAATTTTGTGTTTTTTTCCCGCATTTTTCACTATCTCTCCGTCTTCCCTCTGGTGGACATCATTAAGTGCTAATTGATCTCTTGTAAAAGGTTAAAGCATGTCTTTGCACAATTTTTTGCAATAAAATCAATTCTTTTTAACAAATAAACGAAATGTTGCGTGAATGCACAGAGCCTTAGAAATTAAATAAATAAAACATGTAACTGACTCACTTATACCCCGATAAAGTTGACAAAACATTTTTTCGTAGAAAAAAGCGAAATCCATGAAAAATTGTTTTTTTTTTTTTTTTTTCTTTTATCTTGAACACAACCCAACACAACGAACCTTACGTAATTTTCCGTCTGTTTGTATTTAATGTTGTTAGCATCTGCTAAAAGCGTACATTATTAATCTCTCGTTTAAATCTCTCCACAAAAGTGTTGTTGTTGTTGTTGCTGTTGTTGCTGTTGCTATTCTTGTCGTTAATGCAGTATATATGCACATTTAATTATTGTTACCATGAACCGTTAAATTTGATTACCGTTAAAAATCCAAAATGTGCTCTTTCATAAAAAATAAAAATAAAATGAAAACAACAACAACAACAACAACAACAACAACAAAAATTTATAAGAGAAATAGATAGATAGCGATAGAGAGAGAGAGAGTGATAAATAGCGAACGAGGGGGCGAACAAGAGATAACTGTGAGGCGAGAGGACATCAATTGAGTTATCAAGTGAAGGGAGGTTAAACAAATTATGAACTGTTAAATAATGCCAGAGCTTATAAATGCATGCATTTGATTTCATTAGAGCAGACAAGTATTTTTTTATTTTTTTCATTTGCAATTTCTGCTAAAGCTGTTCATTTGTTTATATAAGAGTTTCGAACTATATACGGGGGTCTGTCACACATGCATGTGCATGCACACCGTACCAGCATCTCGGTTTTTTTTTTTCTTTTTTTTTTTTTTTATACTAAAGCAACGTAACAAAGTTACATATATTCATCTTAGGGCGAATCTTTAATACCCATCGTCACAAGCTTGCAAACTGTTCAGCCCGTAATTTCAAAAAGTTTCTATTTTACGTAATTAAATCGTTATGGTGCGATGTCCGATTTCTAGATGTTCGGCGGACGGATTAAAAATGTTCGTCTGATTGGAAAGATGTCAGACGGCAGATCGCAATAGTTTTTGGACTACACATTCGGATAGCGATGGCAAAAAAGACTTGCAGACACAGTCTTAGTCCAATATATTCAAAATGGATAATTAATTACAAGTCTTTTTATGCATTGCGGGCGTTGCATGCATTGCAATTTTCTCCCGGTTAAAGATATCAACGAATATATATATATATATGTTTAAGTTGCCCTCTCTGCCTTTGCGGCAGCGTAAGCGTCCGTGAGTGAGTGTGAGCACAGAGACAATCGCGTTAGAATTTCACACCTGTTTAGAAAATCTGCACTAATGAATATTTCTCGATAATACGAACGGGAAGACAAATTTAATATATCCTCTATCCTTCGGTGGTGAACATAAAAACTACGAAAAAAAAAAAAAGAAAAAGAAAAATTTGCAAACGACATATCATCTATGTTTGTAAAAAGTTTTCCATGGAAAGACACAAAAGTGCATCTCAATCGTGGAAAATGTGCGGTAGCTTACGCTGCCGCTCCTGCTTCTGCTGCTGCTGCTGCTGTTGCTGCTGTTGCTTGTCTAAAACAAGCAGGCACACATGCACATACCACTACATATATGTAAATAGTGTAATATGTGATGATGATGGTGCTATTATTTACTCGCATACGTGTGTGCGTGTACATATTTAGGTATTCACTGTGCTGTATTGGTAAGCGGAGTGCATGCAAAATGTTCGCAACCGCATCCTCCACGGGCAATTTAATTAAATTGTTGCCGGTTGTATGTTAGTTTATGTATGAATGTATGTACATTGTCTACTCTTTACGTTATAAGTTTGTTTTTATTTATTTTTGTTTTTTTTTTTTCCTTTTTAAAGTTTTGCTTCTTAGACAAACAGACAACAATTGCAACAATAGAAACATATCAAGAAATTGTTGCCTAGCTTGCTGGCTGCTGTTACTCTTTGCAGGTTTATTACACTTTTTTTTGTTCATTTATTTCATCTAAAATCATTGGCAATTGTGAGAGTTGCTTGCATGTTTGTTGCTATGTTCATTGTCGTTGTTCTTGTTTTGGTGATGGTGGTACAAATTTATGCAAAATTTTTTTTATTTCTAAATGAGTCAACAAAGTTGTTCACAATTGCATTAGTTGGATGCAATTGGCAATGAAGCATTTATCCCTTTTTTCTCTCTCTCTCTCTCTCTCTCTCTCTCTTTTAGTATTCCTTTTCCTTTGTTTCTTCATAAGATAAAATGTAGGGGGAGCCTGGCTACGCTAGAAAACAATAACAGAATTGAAAAGTGCTCGAGGCAGCAGCAGCAGCAGCAGCAGCAACAAGGAAGCCAACTGCAACAAAGAAGGGGACCAAGGCTTCAAAACGGATGCTAAAAACATTAACTACTTTTTAGAGAGAGACAGAGAGAGAGAGACAGAGAGAAAGAGAGAGAGAGAGAGAGATGTTTATATTAAATTATATGGGGGCTTCCGTTAAAGCAGCTTTCGAGTCGTCGCCATATGCATCATGCTTCCTTTAATTGATATCAAATAATTTAATCATCTTTTCGTCTTAGTATATATATATATATATAGACTTTTTTTCCTATAGAGCCATAGAGATCTTTCATTCCAGTTGTAAGATCACGAAACACACACCATCACGGACCAGAGATGAACAAAAAGTCTATATAATGCATTCTTGATCCGGAAAGCTGAGCAATGCTCAGCCAGCATGGGCTTTGCTTTTTTATATCGTTGCTGCAGCAATAAACTGATGAGAATGGGTCCACCGTCTAGGCTGTGCTGTGCTGTGTTTATATACAGCAGCTTCCTTCGCGACCAGAGATTTATCCAACAACTTGTACCGTTCGTGAGACTACTTGGCTTTCACAGCGCTCCCACCCAGCCGTACTGGAATTGCGCGTACTCGTTTCGTTAACAGTTCTCTTCCCCCGCCCCCCCCCCCCCTCCCAAGTCTTTCTCTCTCTCTCTTTATCCGTCTTCAGAACAAATCGTCCGCATTAGAATTTTCGTTTTGTCTCACTCTCACTCTATTAAGCTTGGCGCTTATACGCTTTCGCTTATGTAATCTCTCTATCTTTCTATTTCCATATTTTGTTTTTGCTTTCTCAAGCCAATTATTTTAACCGTCAACGATGTCATTTATAAGAAAATACCAATTAAATCCTGGAAACACCCATATAACTAAGCGAATGCAATTGCGAGTGCAGACAGTTGAATATGATGATGATGCAGCATTTTTGTACTTTCACTTAATTAGTTTTCAGTCAATTTAATTCTTGCTAGTTCTTATTATTATTATTATTATTTATTTTATTTCGTTTCTATTAAGCCAGTTAGTCAGTTAGAATTTGTTGTTTGCATGTATATGTTGTCGTGCATCTTCTACTCCTTCTCTAAAGCGCACATAAACACAGATAGATAAATAAGCGAAAAGATTAGTAATGCACTGCAACTGCATTTAAAATTTAAGCTTCATTTAGTTTATGAATTGCAGCATTTTCTCTCTCGCTCCCTCTCTTTCTCTCTCTCTCTCTCTCTCTCTTTCTCTCCCCTTTTTTGACTTATAGTATCAAATAAAATTTTATGCCTACTGAAAATCAAGAATATCTACTATTGCCAACACACATACAACGACACCCAATATAAACTCATACGAGCAAAAGATATATATATATATATATATATATATATATATACAATTGCACTTTAGCGTGACATACTGCATTTGCTAACAAGTGTAAAATTAGTCAAAAAACAAAAAAAACGAAAAAAAAACGAAAAAAAAACAAAGTAAGGAAAATGGAAAAAATGAAAAATAAGTGTCTGACAAATTCACACAGTTTTCGGTATCTACGGAGTTTTGAGAAAAAGAGACATTGAAATTAATTTCCTGTGTGGGGAGCACATGAATCTAATGCTGCTGCACAACGACAATCTTTCAGTTTATCTTCATTCATCCCACACAAACCAATTCTTGTACACCTACCAACGAAACAGCAGACTAAGTTTATTCAATAGCCTTAGCGAAGCAACAACTAGCGGTATTTTCCTAAGTGCTTTCATATGTGGCACTTAAGTATTCGGTTAGCGTAAAATCGAAAATACATGGAAGTCCTTCAATCTATTTGGCATCTAAGCGACAATACGAGAACTAATCGAACTTTAACTTTATTGCAAACATTCGATCATTTATCTCGATTCGAGTCGATTAAAGGCGACTACTGGCGGTTGGGCGATTGATCGCAATGCATTATGCGACTAAGCCCCGTTTCACAACACGGACATGCGAGCGTTTTCATCTTTCTGTGCAATAATCGTAACGCATCAAAGTACACTTTGGTGATCTGACATGACCTATGTCTGTATGTATTGTTGGTTGAAGGCGGGCGGTCGGGCTATCTTCCTGGTTATTGAGATTTTGCAATTTTATCTACACGAAGAAAATCGACCTGAGACTTTTTTCTTCACGTTGTCACGATATCGGTTAAAAAGTCCAATCATTGACCTCAAGGGTATCGTCAGTGATATCGGAAGATCGCTACAACACGTTGGAAAATGAATAAAATTTATTAAATTTTTTTTCTTTCTCAATTAACACGAGGACGAGGTCAGAAAGAAATGAAGAAAGGGGCGAGGAAAGGGATAGAAGTGTTATGCCTTTACCAATATATATATATATATATATATATATCGCTCGATTAATCGGGTGTTTCCGTCCCGTATTGCGTAAATGCAACTCTCGTCTCCCGCAATGATGACTTTCATGACCCGTTCATAGTCAAAGATCATTTTCTCACAGCTTTCAACGCAATGCTCTTTAAAATGTTGTCGACTGATTATTTTGAAATGCCAACTGCATCGGTAAGATATGTAGTTGTCCCAAAAAAAGTGATGTCCTTGACGTGACCTTCATCGGTAGAGAATAGAAAAAAAATGTTTTTTGCATCGCATAAAACCAAGCACAACCGCAACGCTAATGACGTTTATCATGTAAAATTTGACACAAATGTCTGTCGTAGTGCTACAAAAAGATATTTCTGATATCGCGGTATATCCGCGCAATTTGCCCTAAATATTGATTGTTATTGTGTTGAGTGCTTAGAAATTCCGCTTAGAAGCGGAATAAAGTTGTTCACCTTCTTTTCTTTATTGATCACTGTTAGGTCCAGCGGAATATGTTTTTGTTTTTTACTTTTTTTTTTCTGCTTTAATACTATTCGGCAGGAAAAACGTGTGCAATGTGTGGCGATAAGGCAATAATGAGTTTTCTACTGCAACGGTATAATGTACGGTGTAGTAAGGGTTCGGCTTATGGCAAATGCAATTTTCCCGATAGCTTCTAACTTATATGAAAGGAAAAAGAGAAAACTTGTTAGCTTAACGAATTATAAGTAAATTGTTAATTGTTAAGGAGTTTCTTTTTCCTTTATTTTTATTATTTTTTTTTTTATTGTTTTTTTTTTTTTTGTTTTTTGCTTGGCAACTTTTATTTATGTAAATTGATTTTTTTGCAAAATCTCTGTTTATCGCAAGAAAAATATCAATTAATTTCAAATACTCGAACAAAACCGTATAGCAATTACAACACAAAAAAAAAAAAAAAAAAAAAAAAAAAAAAAAAAAATTTTTT
>KK502454.1:550700-595884 GCA_000688735.1 Glossina austeni
AAAAAAAAAAAAAAAAAAAAAAAAAAAAAAAAAAAAAAAAAAAAGAGAAAAATGTTGTTAACGAAAACAATAACGAAAACAATCCATAAAAAATTTATTCTCTAAAGTAACTCGTTAGTAAAAAGAAGTGAACTACGTAGTGAAGTGAAGTGGATGGAGTAGGATTATGCAGAGTTAGTTAAATTTTTCACAGTTTTCACATATGTATATACATATGTCATTGAGATTGTTGGCTTGATAGGGTGTACTTTTTTTTTTGTTTTTGTTCCATATGCGGTGGCTGCCGGTTGTTGTATATTTCTGTGCATATGTGTAATGTTACAAATATTTTGACGCTTTACAATCTAAATTTAAATGAATTTCAAAACAAATTTTTTTGATAACGAGATTTTTTGTTATTTTTTTTTATTTATATTTTATTTTTTTTTTTTTTTAATTTGAATATACTTACCATATACGCATTGGTGTAAAGAATTACATAAATATTTAGGTGTTTTGACATACACGTTCCGTTCTGCTGTGTAACCGATTAGACATGTTTAAAACAAAATGACAACCGTTAAGATAGTGAGTGACCCGTACAAAGAACACGACTGTTATGAGGTGACCATAAGTTCTACTTACTGATACTAGTTTGTACTGCTAATGAAGTAAAAAAAAAAAAAGCACGATCAGTAACATGAGATTCGCATATCGAAACGGCTATAAAACTGGGCTGCATATGTTCGTAATGCGAGTAAATAACCGTAAAGTCAGATGAATACATTTATTATATAATCGTGGGTAAAGTGTTGTACCCGATTAGTTCGTTTGCAAATAAATTCATTTGTTTTACTTACAAGCGCAAGATATCTCAAAAAGTTATATACACATATACATATATAGATATAGATATATTCCATATGAAATCAAGATTCGGAATGGAATTAATAAATGCGAGTAAGCAAAAGATCTCGACTAACAACTCGATAGGCGCGGGTTCACATCTCAAGTGCGGTAGAATTTCCAATAAAGCCGGAAGCCGAAAGCCGAAAGCCGGAACATGTTAGCGCTTTAAGACTTTAATCTTAGAACTTATTCCTCTTTTCACTAGTAACCTTTGGATCGTGGCAGCTATTGATAGGGCATTTGGTTAATAGATTCATTAAAACAGTTCGCTCGATCCATCGATGCGATCCTGCCCACAACAGGACGAATTTCAAAATGCGCTCAAATCTCGAACATGTTTTTGTTTGTTTTTACTTCTTTAACGACATATTTAAAACATGTCTCAGATATCTGCCCCGAAAATAATTATTTTTTTAATTCTTTAGATTTTATTTTCAATTTTTCAATTTTTACAAGAAATTTTCGGTACTGACTGCACTTTGAGACTGCCTGGCCGTCTTAATTCAACGCTTGGCATGCTTTTAATGCACCCATAACGGGCTTTTCTTATTCATTTTTGTTTTTTTTTTTTTTTTTTTTTTTTTTTTTTTGCTTTTTGTTAACATTTGAAATGATTATGTATGTTATGTTTTTGTTATGTTTAAACAAATACACTTTGGAGATAATTATTACATTTTTGTATCAGTCGGACCACCTGTGAAACTTAAGTGAACCAGCTGATAAGCTCAACTTGTTTCAAGCGCTTTAATTGGCTGCATAGAATAGTAAAGAACTCAGTGATGCTTATGAACCGTAGCCGTAGTTGACCGGATCCTTCCAGGCATCTATGTAAAAATTTTTGTAAAAAAATCTTCAATATGAGTAAAGTTTTTTTTTATATTGATCGGCTGGATCTTTTTAGTCCAATCGGAATTATATCCCCAGAGCAATGATTTGTGGCTCGAAATAAAATATTGATCGGCTGGATCTTTTTAGTCCAATCGGAATTATATCCCCAGAGCAATGATTTGTGGCTCGAAATAAAATATGACAGCGTGTGAAACGATATGAGTTGAATTTCATGTGAAAAAGTCCCGGAGAATTAGATAATTTATGATTGTGATGTAAAAACGAAAAGTTTGTGCCCAAAAAATAAAAATCCTTAATGGGATTAAAACTAACTATTATTGCTACTCGTTCACAATATTTATAATCTGAGGTAATTTATAATCGATCGGTAACTGAAACAAGCTCGAAAAAAAGTGATATTTTTTTCATGTTATTATTTATATCAATAATGCCTTAGAAACCGTGTAAACCGGGATGTTGCACAAGTTCCGTTTGAAACGTGTAAAACGGCCTTCGATCGGTTTACTGACACACACACACACACACTCACACGCACTCTCTCTCTCTCATACACACACATACACACACACACACACATACACACACACACACACTGAAATATATCATTGCAATGACTTAACAAAAACCATCTTCCATTACCACGGTACTGGCAGCATTTTGTAAAAAGTAGGCAAAAATATCCGCTCTAACGCAATTAAGGGAATACCGTACCGTTGTCATATACGTACTTTGTCTCATTATTATCGCTTCGCGGATAATAAAGGAATTTTTTTTTTTGTTTTTGAATTAAAGCGCATATCATAGGTACAATCCCTGCGGACATAATGACATTTTTAAAATCTAAACAATAATGAATTGTTATTAAAGCAAAAATGTGGTAATAAATAACCGAAAATAAACAAATATTCATTATCTACATTATGTATATAGTATGTACGATATGTTCGCGTGTAGTTCCTAAACACTTGATTTGTGGCACATGCACCCAAAACTGCAAACATGTCACATAAGTCTATAAACATAACAATTGTAAAAAAGGCAATAATTGTTTAAACCAAAAAGACATGCATACATACATACATACATACATACATACATACATGCATGCATACATACTTATATACATACTTACATACATACATATACATGAACTTATTAGACACTTTCATGCATTTGCAAATTACTCATAGATATAGGCTTTTGTTATAACAATATAACATACACACATACGAACAACGAACGAATGGACAACAACAACAACAATTTATGTGTGTAGAAACATTTATGCTATGTGAACAAAATTAGCAGCAGTTTATGCACGAGTATGTGACAATTTTCGATAGTTTTGCACCTTTGAGACTTGTTTCTAGTTGCTGCTGCGAAAATATAACAAAATTGTTGCATTTACTTAAATGACAGATAGTTAATTTACGCTTTAATGCTTGCCTGACCAAAGCATTAAGCAAATGAGAGGAGACTATGCTCGCTATAGCCGAATCTTTGATCTCCAACATTAACATAATCTTGGACGAGCAAAACGCCAAAGATAGTAAATCTTTATGTTATTTAGTTACGCACACAAACAAATACATATAAAGATCGTTATCTTTGCACACATATTAATAAAGAAAATACGAACACCAAAACGATAGGTAATCGAATAGAAAATGAAGTCACTGAAATCGCTGAAATCGCTGAAATCGCCTGAATCTTGATCAAGAATATCTACAATACTATATACTAAATACATAGACAAGTACATATTGTACATAGGGGTTTGTAACAAACTATAATACTTAGGCAATAATGTTCAGTTTAATAAATGCTTTAGTTTTTAGTTTATACGGATTGAAAGCGGACATAGTTCGTTAACATTTATTATTTTAGTCTATAGCCTGCCATGTCAATGAGTGGATTGATCTAAGGTCCATTAAAAAAATTATAAACGATTTGAGACCGATTTACCAAACGGTGATATTACGATTTTAAAAGAATGACAGAAAGACGGACATTAGTCGTTTAACTCATTACTCTATTCCAATTCCAAATATATCTGCGATGTAATGATAAACTCCAAGGGTCGAAATTAATAAAACCTACTGATACTGCGTATATAGCGGCACAAACAAACTAATTGGGAACTTCTTCTAAAGACATTCGATCTCTAAAACGAAAAACAAAATACATTTGTTACATATTTCTAGTTGTAGTTAATGTGCCGGCCTAGCAAACAATAAAATCACATAACACTACCGATTGACAACCAGCTGTACATTGGAGTGATTTATATAGCAGTTTTTCCTTGTCTTAACAGGACATTTTGAAGTATTTATACGTGGGATGAAGACAAATTTTTAAACAATTTATTTATTTATTTATGTATTTGTGTTTTTTACTTTTTAAATTATTTTTGATAGGACGACTACAGCCATGGTGGTGTCGTAATAATCGTAATAATGGCGGCACCAATGGACGCGCTTCGCTTTCAGCGAAACATTCGGCCGATAGTATACGAAGGCCTACGAGCAACTCGGGCGTTTGGACCTGGTTAGGCGGCAGTCGTCGTTCATCGGAAGGCCCTGATCAGATAGGACCACCATCGTCATCACCCGCTGAAAACCATTATACACACATGGATGATGCCTACAGTCCGGTAGGTGTTAGCGAAGCTTTATATGCTGAATTGGATAGAGAATCAGTGAGATCAGCTAATCCCTCATATCAGAATACCGGTTATAGCCAATGCGGAGATGTAAGTTAATGAAACTTTAAGAACATTTTTTTTTTTTTTTAACTTAAAAAACATTTTCTTTTTTTAATTTGACTATTACTTCAATTTCAGAAATATAATTATCAACCGAATGAACAAGACATTCCTATGGTAGTCTCGTCGGCTCCTAGCAGCGCTTACTATTCTGATCTATCGGTAACGGCAATACCTAGTGGCGGCGCCAACAACGAGAGAGCCTATGAAATTGTCGGTCTAACTGTAATGTCACAACCGTTGCCTAATTGGGACACTGGCGGCGGCAGCGGCGGCGGCGGTAGTGGTAGCGGTAGCGGTGCCGGTAGTGGTGGTGGTACTAGTATGGCAGCAGGTGCTGTCGCAACAGCAGGTGGCACTTCAACTGCAATTGGTGGCAATAACGAAGGCATAATGTCTCAACGCCGTACGCCACGCTTGGCTGCCATCAATGAGACCAGCACCACCACTGTCCCCTCGGATTATGTATGAAATTCAGCCAAACCTGAAAATCCAACGTTACAGCGACTTCGAAGAAAACAAGAGCTTATTTGAATTTTAGTAATGTGTTATCAAGAAAGCTCAAAGCTTTTTAAAAATCTCTCAAAACATAAGTAAAATTTGAATTTTAACTTTTTTTTTTTATGACGTTATCAAAAAATAAGAAAAAAACAAAAATGTTTAAAAATAAAACGATTTTTAAAATCGTTGGTGATATTTAGAATAACGTAGAACTTCGTACATATATATGTATATGTATATGTATATGTATATGTATATATATATGTATGTATATATATATATATATATATATATATATATATATATATGTTTCTGTATGTATGTATTTGTATATTTGTTAAAGAGAAATCAACAAATATATCTCCGAATCCCAATTTATATAGACATGTACTTATGCATGCATACACATTTACATATATAGCTGCAGGCATACATTGTTTTATATATATGTACATGCATAGAATACATAGAATCCATCATAACTTATTTTAAAGAAGATCTAAAAATAGATTAAAACAATAATAATAATAATGAGAATGAAATAAAATAAAAGTAAGAGTAGTGGAAAATAATACAAAAAATAATAGTAACAAAATAATGTGAGTGAAATAAAAAAATATTCATACACAGCAGGGTAAATAAAGAAAACGAAAAATCGTTGTTAAATCGAGTACTTAAAAAAGTACATTAATAATTTATTGAAAAGCAAAAACACAAACATGTTTACACTTGCCTAAGAAATATATAGAAGATTTTTTCTTTTCCTTATTGTTTTTTATTTTTTTTTCTTATTTTTTTTTTATTATTTTTTTTTTTTTTTTTTTTTTTTTTTTTAATACCGCGAGGTTGATAAATCCGCAATGAATTAAAAAATAAATGAAAAAAAAAAAAACATATAATTTGTCTGCTCTCCAAAACGATAATTTCCATATGTCTTCATTTCGCTATTTGTCTTCGTTGAAATCCAAATCTCGAAATTGAGACCAATGTCTCTGGTAACAAAAAATAATTCCATACTCGAAATGGATGTCGAGTGGTCACTGAATGTTCTTTTTATAGTTTTCAATATTTCGCTGCACTTAAATTTTCATGACGACACACGTACCCACCCACAAACGCAAATCCTCTCTTGTATTTACTCAGCTTTCTTCAAGACTTCTTCATAACTTTCCACCTTTGCACAGTAAGTCACTGCTTGCTTTCTTTTCTTCTTAGAAAATTTACAGAATCTTAAGTGACATAACTCGAGAAATAACTCGATCGCTCGTTAACAAAAGCCCACCGAGAGAGAACCTGAATTAGTAAAGGTTTTTGTCCTGCCTACCAAAGGTCATCAAGTACTTATTATTTTTTCTTAAGGATTACGCTACACTCAACAATGTCCATCTTCCCTCTGCCCATGCCCCTATCACTTTCGTGAATCTTTCACCCGACCCTGACAGTCATAAATTTTTGTGCATTGAACTAAGCAAAAGTTTCTCAAAATTAATAAATGTATGTAGGCTGTATGTAGGTCAATCATGAGATAGATGGTCAGCAACTTTGAGAACTAAGAACAGTGACAATTAAGAACAATTTCCGTCCACGGTTTCTTGTACTAACCGTATTCGTGTTGCGCATGCATGCGTCTCTTTAGATTTATGCTTTAATTGACTTATCGTTATCAACCTCGTATCATTTTGGTATCACTTATGGCTTACATACGTATATAGAATAGTGTCTAAGTAGTGGAAATATTATTTGATTTATTTATAAGAAAAAATAAATAAATAAATAAATAAATAAATAAAAATAAATAAAGTGAAAAAAAGTGAAAAAATTTTTATTTCTTAAACGTAAATATATGAATTATATACACATACGTCTACATATATATAAAAATATTATTTTATATTTGCGATACTTGCGTTATTTGCGAGTGAAAAAGAGATAAGAGAAACAAAATAATTCATATTTATATCGATTTATTTACCATAATTAAATATTTATAATAATGATGAAGAATTCCATCTTTTTTGTTATTTACTTGTATATGTGTGCGTTTTGTATATGTTTTTTAAGAATATATATGAAAACAAATTTTATTACATATTTGTAAATTCTCACACATCCATACACATACACATACATGAATTATTTATATAAAATAAAAGGACAGAGAAAATATTGAAATGAAATTTAAAAAATAAAACAAAAAAAAAAATTATTTACAATATAAAAAAAAAAAAAAAAAAAATCGTGTTCTCTATGACCAGTAAATCATCAGCGCTTACGTATTTCGATCAAATAAAAGAACAAATAACGGCTTTACACGAGAAATTTTCATATCACCTAAAAGTGCGTACAGTTTGTTTGGTTCAACAGAATAATTGACGAGAAGTTTTTATCAACTGTTCGAACTCGCAATATTATATAATAAAAATATAGAAACTTGGAAGGAAAGATGAATACGATTTAAGCAAACAAATTAAATTGAAAAAAGGATTAAGTTCTATTATCTCAGATATGTCGTTCTAACCCAGTTGTTTCCAACCTTTTTGTACCGGCGCTCTTCTTTTTAAAAAAAAAATTAATGCGCCCCCCTTTAAAAAACAAAAAAAAAAAAAACCGAAACAATCAGATGCTTCTGTTTACTGAAGTTTGGCGCGAGTAAGCACGAGAATAACCGGGATGTTGCAAGTGCTCATCTTTTGATTCCACGCCCCACCGGTACTCGGCTCGAAACGCGAAAGTGAGATATTTCGATTCGAAGAAGAGTATGAATTGGATGTTTTAGCATTTGTACACCAAAAATCCGCGGCGAGGATTGTGGATTACGTATACTGCTGATGCATTTGTTTGACACCTATATGACTTTTTTGGTTTGTATTTGAAAATTACATTTTGGAAACAGCTACATGCCCCCCTTGCAACAGTATCGCCCCACAGGTTGGAAACCACTGTTCTAACCTCTCCTCGTCCTCATCCTCGTCCTCTTCCTCTTCCTCTGCTCCCTTTCAATGCTGACTCTTTTTTCGTTTACAATGCATTCACAATCTCTTATATAGTTTTAAAGTGTGTGTAGTATGCCGACTTATATCGGCTACAACTAATACTTAATGTTCATTCAAAAGTTCTTCCTTATTTCTACTTCAATATGCATACATAAT
Source organism: Glossina austeni (assembly GCA_000688735.1). Classification (NCBI taxonomy): domain Eukaryota; kingdom Metazoa; phylum Arthropoda; class Insecta; order Diptera; family Glossinidae; genus Glossina; species Glossina austeni. Next base: position 558,852 of record KK502454.1, read on the forward strand.
ACAGAGTACAGAGTACAGAGTCCTCCAGCAAACTTTCCACTGAGTCTTCCGTTTTTCATTTTTATTCATTTTTTATTAATATATTCTTTGAATATAAAAAATCATTACTTACAGGTAACGCTTCCGTTTCTAAAAAGTAGAAAGCATTTTGAATATTTACAATGGGGGTTCAAAATAAAACAAAAAGAAAACAAAAGGGCCGACCATTGTATATCATACACCACCTTGCGTAGTTTGTTGTGGACATTCATTCATTTTCGTAACAATATACGGAAAATTATGCATTTGTTTATAATTTTTATAAAAGTCCTCATATCGGGGGATGCACAAAACGTCAAGTATATTTGTCGTAAATTTTTTTTTTAATATTTTTCAATTTCTTCCGCCGTAAAAAACTACAAATTGATCTTTGCCACGATAAAAGAGCTGGCTAAAGAGCTTTCATAACCGCCCAGGTATGTACATGTTCGAGTCTAAAGGAGATACCTATGTGATTCAAATTCCCTCTGGCTAATTTCTATGCTACATTACATTGAAAATCAGTGCCTCTTGTTAAAGAACTCAATATTACTCTTACAAGGAATGATGACCAAAAAGTAGATCCATGTGGTTCAAATTTGGTCCATTTAATCTTTATGCATGTGTGTATGTTATGTATGTAGGTTTTGATGTGGATGAATTTTCACCATAAATTATTAAAAATTAAACCCTTTCAACCTATAAGGTTTTAATATTTCACAATAATCCTTCCGGGTGATGACGTCCAAAAAATAGTCATATGCAGTCCAAATTCAATGAGAATAATTTGAATGTGAAATTTCTTATAATAAACCAATTTTCACTACGAAACATTGAATATTGGGCTTTCTTTTCTATATATAGCTATTCAGTGTTCGTAGGGTTTCGAAAAGTTCTCCTATCCCATCGAAACAATTACTCAGTGATCATTGTCGCGAAATTCTGAAAACAACAATATTTGTTTATTTTTTCAAACTAAGGCGTTATATGGGGAGTTGTCGAAAAAATTGGTCGAATCGGAACCAGTTTAATAGTAAGCTTTATCCTTGAGCCAAATACCCCTTAAGTCAAGCATAATGCATGGACATAGTACATATGCTGGCAAAGCGGCCATGTAAAATGAGTAAATCACGCGCTTTATGCAGTACCTCAAAAATTGACTGGGTGTATGAAATATACACATATATTATATCATACATTTTAAATCCCAGAAATATTTATGATCTTCCTTTGTATGCATGGCGCACCTTAAGCAAAACTTCTGCCAATAAAAATAACCAGAATGAAGGAGCGAACAATCGAATGCCTGCTATCTAACAGCGCTGTCTCTGCTACGTTGAAAAGTACCCAAGGCATGCGCTTCGTTCTATTTCACGAATAGTCTTACAAGTTTTGTTGTTGTCTAGTTCTTTGTTGTGCTAGTATAGAACCTAGCAAAGGTATCACGATCACAAGTATGATTGCGGTTACAATGAGACACAAGGCAATGATGTTAAAGTAAAGTAGAGTAATACTAGCAGCGTTCTAAGACAGTGTATTCAAAAAACTCAGCATTTTAGTCACGCGACTAAGCGGTCATCCAGGTAAGATCACACAAAAACGCAATATATAGATCAGTGAGATTATGCCGGCCTACGTAAGTAATTGCTTGGATTCTCCACGGCCCCAAGGCGACTCTGCTTCGATTCTTTCAAAACGTAATTGATGGATGAGTTTTTATTAACCTATTTGCGCACTTGCCTGATGAAATTTTGGTCAGAACAAAGATTCGCCCATCTTAACCTCTGCCATTACTGAAAACAGAAATCGATTCATTTCAAATTACAATCAGTCGCCTTAACTCCAGCGATGAAATAATCAGTATGAGCCGAAGATTGAAAATAAATGTAAAAACATTACGCCATCGCAGCGAAAACACATTGACTTAACGGAGGCACAGGCGGAAAAAGGAAAGCTATGTATTTTAAGGTCTGTCCATTGATTCATGCTGATTTTTCCCCGCTCTAAAGGTTAATCTGTATCCTTATGCAAGTTTATAAGTTAGTTTTGTTTAAAAAAATTGATATTCGAGAAGAATCAAATTTTGAAATAAAATTTTTTTAATGAAGATGGAGTTCCGCTGCCGCAATTGGCGTTCCAGCAGACATCCCGTATATAAGACGTACATAAGTTACTTTGTTTGTCCTAATAGAAAATAGATACAGTTTGCGGGTTTCCGATACACATTTGCATGCATCATCAGTCTGCACTGAATCTAATATACTCGCCATGGTAGGTATAAAGAATTTTACGATTTTTATATACCTGCTTGGGGTGACGAGTGGTCGACTCAAAAAATATTTATCTATCTTACAATACATTGCATATTTATTGTTAGTACCTTATGATTTCAAAAAATTATAAAAATGTTAAATTCTACTTAAAGTATCTCTTATTCGCTATAAAGAATCCTCGTTTGCTAATCATTTCTTAACATAAAACATTCATATATGTGTCATATCTAAAATACGGCGGCCATGTCATTACCTAATTTCTGTGGCTCCGTATTATTCTGCTCCGTCATCAATCCAGCAACATTTTGTTCAACTGTTTGTAGTTTAATCTCCTTCAAGTGTACTTTTTTATGCGTACGTAAAGCAGCTGGCTGCGTGAAACGCTTACCGCATTCTTTACATTCGTGCGGTTTCTCACCGGTATGCGTCATCTCGTGATATTTTCGTGTGTCCGGTTTGGCGAAAGTTCGTTCACAGAAACGGCAAGCAAAGTCCTTTGCCTGTTCATGCATATTGCGTATATGCATTTTCAAATTATTGGCACTGTGAAACTCTTTCGGACAGAAACGGCACGGCCAAATCCGCTTCAAAGTATGATAGTTGAGATGCGTGCGCAGTTCATTACGCGTAGTTTTACGCATGCCGCAGTGAGGACAAACAAAGTTCTTAATGCCAGCGTGCCTCATTTTGTGTACTTGCAGTTTCGCTTTGTTTGAAAACCGGCGATTACAATTAGGTTCTTCACAAGCAAACGGTAATTCGGCTTCGCTTTTATGCGAAAACCTATGATCGTTGAGAGAGGCGGAAGTTTTAAAGATTTTTCCACAAATTTCACAAATATGCTTTTTCAGGGCGGGACCTAAATGATGCGTTTTACGTTTATGCATATTTATGGCCGATTTAGTCTTATAAGCACGATCACAATTCTCCACATCGCATTTATAACGTCGTGGCCTATCGCCTTTATGATCCTTCAAATGTTGCTCCAGGTTGTGCAAACGATTATAGGATCGTTCGCAACCTTCTATAGTGCAAGGATATGGTGAAAGACCTTCGTGTTTACGCTTATGGGCTATTAGTCGATGTTCCACAAAAAAGCGTGCCTCACACAAATCGCATTTATAGACTCGCTTGGACGTTACCGTTTTTTTAGAAGATTTAATTGCTGAGACGCACTCCTAACAGTGTTCTTGTATTAATGTAAATAAAGCAATATTGTTGGATGTTTCACTTACCTGTTCTTTTAGTTTTCCAGTTTTTTGATTTCTAACCTCCTCCTCATCGGCGGATTCTACAATTTGTTTTTTACTACCTTTCTTTTTCAATCTTGTTACACGTCTCGATCTTTTTGTATCCTCAGTTGTTATTATTATCTTGTCAACAGTTTGCTTTCTGGATGTTTTACCTTTTTTCTTTCTAATTATTTCAATTTCCGTTGTTTCTTCGATATGTAAATTATCCTGAAGCAAAATATCACTTTTGATCTCCACAAGTTCTAATTGTAGTTTTTCATGTAAGCCATATAACGGCTTTTCGTCTTCTAATAAATGCTGAAGATCATCTTCTTGCTTTATTTCAGCATTATTCTGAAGTTTATTTAACGTTTCTTTATATTTTTGCAAAGAATTGCTGCACATGAGCTTAAATTCATAAAAATCCAAAATCTTTTCGTAACAACTGCCACAAACATGTTGAGGATATAAATCTAAGGGATCGACCTCCAACGAACAGCATAACGCTAACTTTTTAGCAAAATCGGCCGTCTCGAATATCTGATACATTCCCTCTCCCTTAGATTCTGTCGACAGGCATGTGCGGCACTGCAACTCCTTGAAGTCTTTAATAAACATTTCTCTTAGTTTATTTACTGTTATATTTGTGCGAATTCTAGCATTTAACTACATACTAAAGCAAACAGCTGTTTACGACAAACAACTCTGACTTACGCGAATAATGATTCGAAAATTGTTTTTGTTTTGACAGCTGCTTATTAGAAGAGATGAAACAATTCATTATTTTTTGCTTGTTTACTTTTTGTAATTTTAAAATAAAATGATGGAAAATTCTGTGCATTACATTGAATTATCCAAAAACCTTATACGCTTCGACGCTGTCAGCCAATTAACTAACGTATTCTTTGATGATTCCAACAAACAAGTAAGTCTACGCTTATAAAAATGGAATTGAAAAATGTTGCTTTATTATAGATCTTCGCGGTGCGTTCAGGTGGAACCACCGGTGTAGTTGTCAAAGGCCCATCTGAAGATAAGATTATTTCGTTTTGCATGAATGATCGTGGTCCCATACGTTCCATAAAATTTTCTCCTAATAATCAAATTCTGGCCGTTCAGCGACGTGAAAATTCTGTGGAATTTATATGCTTTCAAGGCGATCAACCTTCATTACAAAATATAATCGTCCATCAAGTTAAAGCTTTAGTTTATGGTTTTGTGTGGGTGCATAATCGTGAATGTGCTCTTATTTCCAATGCCGGTGTAGAAATTTTCACTATCATTACTGAAAAAAATCAAGTGAAATCACTGAAATCTATGAGTATGAGCATTAAATGGTTCGCCTGGTGTTCGGAGTCCAATATAGCTATTCTAAGTACTACTGACAGCAATCACACCTTAATGCCGATATTAATTAAACAAAAATCGATTACTAAATTACCAAAATTGGAATGTAAGTGGAAATAATGCTCCCCTAAGATACATTGCAAATTTCTTCTCATTCTCAGTAAGCAATCCAAATCGTGAAGTTCAAGAAAGTAAAGTGACTTTAGGACAAATTTATGGTATTATGGCTGTTCTGATATTGCAGGCAGCCAGCGATTCCGGCATGATCGAGGTCGAAGTTTATTTGTTAAACGGTCCTGGTTTGGCGCCACGGAAATCGCATGTTTTACGCCTAGGCTTGGTGGGATGTTTTGCCATCAATACCTTGGACAATTTAATAGTAGTGCATCATCAAGCTTCTGCTACTTCCTTAGTATTTGATATCGCACTAAGCGGCGAAGTAATCAACGAAGTAACTTACCACAAGCCCATAACTACGCCCAGAAATATCAGGCCATTTGCCTTAAAATTACCTAGTCTCTCTCCGGATGGTAACATCTTACAATGTGATTTATGTAAGTAAAAAATTAATTAAAAAATATACAATTAAAAAATAATTTACTTCTTACAATACTTACAGACTCCACAAACTGGGTGCTGTTCCAACCGAATATTGTAATAGATGCTAAATTGGGTTGTATGTGGTATTTAAATTTGGATATTGAAGCATTTTGTACCTTAATATCGGATCGTATACGTTTAACCGAATTTCTTTTGCAACGTGAATCTGGAAAGCCCGTTTTACTAAAGGTTTTAAAACAATTAGTTCAGGACCAATACAACGGTAGTTTATTACCGGTATTGGAAACTATATTCAACAAAGTTAATAAGATTTACGCGTAAGTAAACTTAAATCGTATATAGAAAAGTTAAAGAATTGTTTTTCATTTTTTTAGATCGTGGGTTCAAACGGAATTACAGAATCAAACTGCCCAACCGTCCAATGTAAAAACTACAGCCAAGTCGGCAGCACCTCCTAAAGTCCTAATTGAACAATTGGACATGTACAGCCATGTATTTCAGCCAATTGCCGGAAAGCCACAATGCGAAACTATACTATTGTTATATTTACAATCTCTAGAGAAGCATAACGTAGCAGCTCAAGAAGAGTTAAGTAAGCTACTTATAACCGAGTTAATACGTAATCAAAACTACGAAACACTAAGACGCTTAGTTAGCTATTCCTTGATCATGGAATCAAAGACAATTGCATGCTTTTTGTTATCGCATTCCAATGAAGCTCCTGTCATTACCCAAGTAGCTTTGGATATGTTAAGTAAAATTAAAGCTAATGATATAATAATTGAGGTGTTATTGGGTCAAAGTAAAGTTGTAGATGCTCTGCGTTTGGCCAAACATACCGCAACACTAGATGACATGTCAATATCGGCTCGTAAATTTCTGGAAGCTGCTCTAAAAACCGGCGACGACATGATCTTCTATAGTGTTTTTAAGTTCTTCCAGATGCGAAATCTCAAACAGCATGGAAGCATGGATTTTTTAAAAAGTATATATAAATTTTTTATTTAATTTTTCAATTAAGAAAATATTAATTTTTTTCCTCTTTTTAGCCGAACAATGTGCGGAATTTGTTCAGCATTATAATAATATGGAGACCAAAGAATAAAAAACCGCGATAAATAAAGCAATGAAATCGTTAAAACATTTAAAAAATTTGTTATAGTGAAAATTTTCAATTGAAATGTTTTGTTTTATTTTGATTAATTAAAAAAAAAAAATATTGAATTCGCAATAACAGGTGTAGCAAGGAGTTATTAGTTCCACACATATTAGTCTTTATGAGTACGAATTGGGAAAATCAAACTAAGATATGAATTTCAACTTCGTAAAGGCTCATCACTTTTTTGATTACATAATATGCATACTTGTTCATTTAATTGCTGGCCATACATTTAAATCGTCTAACGATCGATTATCGCTCATCACTCGCTTATCAATTTCGATCACTTCGGGCGATAAAAATTGAACGGGAATTTGACTATTGTTACAATAAGTTGTCACCATAAATAAAAATGTGTGCGTTTTTTGGGTCAAATGTCGCAAAAAAGATTTATGGTTTTCCAACTGAAGCTATTCACAAATGGACGTTTCATAATGGACATCATTTTAGTGAGATTACCTGAACGAAAAGGTTTCCTGTCAAATGAAATCGCACATCCAATCGTCATAAAGGCAGTGAAGTAATCAGGCGCCTCAATCAAGTCATATTCAACTACTTTAAGTGAATCATTATCAAAAAAAAAAAGAAAAAAAAAAAATTTTTGGAGAAAAATATTCACAATTTTTTTAACAAATTAATAAATAATTTATACATAATTTATTTTAAAAAATTCTTTTTATATATAAATGTTTTTAGTTTACTAACTTAATGAGGTCCACAGGCAACATACCGTAATTTGAAAACAAAGTACATTTTTAAAAATACTGTTTGTAAATAAATGTTAGTTTTTTTTTTTTCTTTTTTTTTCTTTTTTTAATTAGTAAAGTTGTTTTTAATAGGAAAACATTTGTCTTATATAAAAAAAAAAACGAAGAAGAGAAAAATCTAAACGCAAATCATGATTAGCCTAAAAATAACAAGTGTTTCTTAATTTAAAGTATTATTAGGATAACGTTTCTAGCTTATCTAGAATTTACGAGGTGGCGACTTCAATGGTAAAGTCCCTAATTCTCTAATATTTGGGTTGAAAGGTTCAAAGTTAAGATTATGGCTTTGTTCTGAATCGCAGTGCTTGACTTTACCTAGTCGCAACGGTTGTTGTAACTGCATTTTATCAATTTCAGTAGAGCAGTACAAGCATTTGTAGTTATCTTCGTCGTCCTCGTCAAACGAACTATCATCATCATCATCTCCTTTATTATGGTTAGTATTTTTCAGTTCCGCATTCGATAGACATTGTTGCTGGTAATGGGCGGAGCATTGCTCGTGCATGGCATGGCCACAACTGCCTAATATCACCACTGGTGCCTGATTATACAAGCGTTGATGGCATATCACACACTTCAGCATAGTTACCCATAAGCCACGACAACTTATGCGATGGCGTTGATGGAATTGTTCACACAGCTCCTTTTCCAATATAAGCGCGGCATTTTCCATAGTCACAGTTTCCAAACGAGATTGTGTCAACATGCTTAATAACAATTCTTTAATATCACCAAAGTTTCCCGATACGTTGCGCGTATTCATCACCATTTGCACTAGTTGAGGCAAATCAACGTAACGTGATGCCTCCTGTAACATTGTTTTGGTCAGCGATTTTAGATCTTCGCGTGGCAAAGCGAATTTCAGCAGTTCAAACCACAATAGCTCGCGTTCTTGAGCGTTCATCTTGCTATGATTCGCCAATGAAGAGCGGGCGCATAAGGCCGTTACAGCGCGTGTACATTCAGACACTTCATCCCCATCTGACGCCTCTTTCATTACTTGCATAGCAAACTCGAATGCCAAACTAAAGTTGCCTTGCTTTTCAGCCAAGTAAATAGCGGCGTTAAACAATTTAAACTCTTTCACTAAAGCGAGCGCATTCTCCACACGGTATGTCTCGGTGGTCTTAAGATATTCTTCCACTTTGTTAGGCTGATATTTGCACAATAACTTTAACAGTTGTTCGCTTTGCTCGTCGCTAAGACGTACACAACGTTCGTGTAAATTTTTAAGGAACGCAAACAAAATCTCTTCCTCATCGTTTATCAATTGCAGAAAATGATTAATGTGGTCCTTAAAGTGTACGTCTATTATACGCGCGCATTCTTTGGCATCAATTTTTAATATCCTTTTGATATGGAGTTCAAGTTGCTCTAGGATTTTACGTTCTGGATTGTAGGCATGTCGTTCCATATAAACGAACATAATATCGCGCCGTAATGGGTTATTGAGATAACATTCCAAAATTGTATCGTAACGTTGCAGCTTTTCTAGAAGATACTCCTCTACATAATAGCAGTGAGCCTTCCTGGCCATTTCTAATTGCTCCTCGTCGTGGCTTATATTTCGTAGACAATTATTAACCAACAATTCGTACCAAGCATTTTCTCTTTCAGAGTGCAAACGAACACTTTCGTTTTCCACTTTCTCCATCGATAAGTAATTGAGAACTTTCTCCAACAACTGGCTATCGCAGGATAAGAAATTCTGTGAAATTTGTTGAGCTGTGAAATTCAGCAAGCATCCAATTTCAGCCCACTGTAAATTATATAAATAGCCTTAGAAAAGGACGATTACTTATTATTTGTTTTTCATGCGACAACTTACTGTAGTGTTTTCAGGTGTCATGATCTCCAATAAGATATTAATGATCCGTTTGCGGTGCGAATAGCCCAGGTCGCCTTTGAACTCTTTCTCCTGAAAGGCCAACGAAATAACATTTAAAGTTTCGCGGGTGTCGAATTTCAATAAAGCTCTCAGGTAGGGATAAGGCAACTCGTTGGGTTCACTTGTGTTGGAATGCAGTGATGTTAGACAACGCAATACTTCATGCTTAACAGTTTGCACTAATTCCTCTTGAATATCGCCGTTGGGATAACCTCTGCCTGCTAAACAACTAGAAATATAAACGAGGATGCAATTACCCAAGTCCGGATGCTCGCGTTCCAGCAATGGTATCAATTCAGTCAAAGATACGGTGTAATCATGTAAAGCATGGGCGTTTAAATGAATCTGAGCTCTGTACAATTTGTGCTTTTTAGCAGCCTTTAACACTTGATTTAGATCCAAGCAAGTCCAATCTAATTTCAAGATAAGCTCCTCCAGTTTTAATGGTGCAATCTTCAGCCAATACTCAACTAACGCTTGTGATATTATTGGATTGACGCGTTGAATATCTTCATTTTCTATGTGTTCGGTAATGTGTTGTAAAAATAGGCCACGATTTTGTAAACGCTCCCACAATTGAGACCATAGCAGGTCTAACTCGCCGACCGTAATCAAACATTTAATGATGTTGCCTAAACAGTAGTCGGGTGCACGAGCAGAAGCTGCCAGATATTCTTTAAATAGCATAATTATACGCTCCTTAGCTTGCTGTTTACGTTTGGGACGTTCCGCAGCCACACGATAGCCTTCCAAAGCTAAATCACAAGCTTCTTGCCAACGTTGATTTTTTACCTTCATCAAAATTATTACTTATTTAACTTAATTTCCAGCCAATATTCCACTCACCAAATACGAAATCCTTTCCATCCAAGTTCTAACACTAATCGTATGCATGATACGCGCTCCCAATATATATAAATGCACACCTCTAGCACTTAGAGAGTTGTAACAAGCATTCGTTCCAGCTAAAGCTAAAGCAGGTGAAACATTTCCCCCGGTAGCCAAGCCTTTAAAGTGTGCCGAACCGTATACCATTCCAGCGTTTGCCAAATCAATACATTCCAACTCTTTACTGGAGCGTACATCCATCAAATGCAAAATCTCTGAGGTGTCCAAACAACCAACACATTTTGGACCCAACCAATGCACAGATAACAAATTGGTAGGCATGGTAATATGGCGCAGTAAAAGCAATGTTACACGCCCCTGTGACATGAACAATTGATGAAAAAATAATTGATTGCCACGGCCAACTACCAGAACGGGATCCACCGACCTTGAGCTGTCAGCTGCTTGTATTAGCACCATTTGCCAGGCCAAGACAGGCAAACAGTCGGGAGGCCCTTGCAATAAATGGTATTTAATAACTTTCAAACGAGGCCTAATGGTTACAATGAAATATTTTGATAAAGTGGCTAGGGCTACTATGCAATATTGATCTAAGTCATGATGTGCATTACATATGGTAAGTAGAGGCTCTACGGCACACACTTCGCCCCGAGCACCACTAAATAAGCAGCGTGTTGAACAACCCCGCACGCCTAGTTTGCGTGTAAAGCTTAATGACCAGACTGAACCACCTGAGTCAGCTGCTAAAGCCATTGCCGACCTTGAAGTCCACTTTATATGCAATACACCCGTATTAGGGGTAACAACATCATTCAATTGGCGCATTACATCCCCCGTTTGGGTATCAAACATCAGTACTAAACCACGAGCAAAACCAGCCAATAATCTGGCACCTTCCGGATTAAAAGCCATAGCGGAAACGGCACCCTGCCCATTTTTATCCTGATGAGCCCATCGTAACGTTTGCGTAACATCAAAATTTAGAATATGGCCATGTGAGGTGCCTATGACGTAGTAATGGTTGCAGACGGTACAGGCAGTAGCCAATCCGGCATTAATACGATCAGCCGCTGAGGAAAGTTGCGCTGATATTCCCTGCAACAAAGCATATCGCATAATACTGCCACTGCCGCCAGTGCCACTCACGCGAACGCTACTCTCTTCGGTTAGAGATGGTGTCGGTGTTGGCACTGGTACGCCCAATTCAGAAGCTACGTCAGAGTCAGCATCAAATTCACTTAAAACCCTTTCTAATGAAGGTAAAACACCGGTAGGTGGAATGGAATATTCAATATCATCCAACTGTAATGCAAATTATTTAAACATACAATATATATTCATATATATATATATATATATATATATATATATATATATATAAATTGCTAGCACAAAACCTCTTCTAAATCCAATAATGATTCGGCTAATAAACTGTCAGTGGAACCACGGTCAGAGCCCAACAACGATTGCAGCGAAGGAGCTTTGAGTTCGTTCATCTTGTACAACTTCCAGATAATAAGGGAAAATATTTTATGTGTTTATGTGTGTGGAATTATTACTATCACAATAATCTTTGTCCACCCACTTCTTTATCATCTATTATTCAGCAATTTGACTCGACGTGTACGTTTACTCTTTGTACATAAAAAGCAACATTATTTTATTACAAAAAAAATAAATAAATATGTATTTAAACTATTTTTACAGTAAGTTTTAATGCAATATCTAGTGCTGTAGAAAATTTTCTTCTTATTCTTCTTCTACAATTCAGCAAATCAACAACAGAGAAGATTCGCTGTGTTGTGTAAAATAGGTACAATTTGAAAACGAAGTTCTTTGTTTAAGTAAGTGAAGAAGTAACGAAAGAGAGAGAGAGAGAACATAATGGAATTAAAACCATACAAAAACAAAAACACACATGGTACAAGCTTTACAAAATACTGGTTTTCATCTCCCCATATACAAACTTGTGACTTTCTTTGGCAAGTAAGGACGACAACCGCATTCACTATTAATTAAAATATATTACTAGAGGGCGCTCAAACGTATTAAAAATAGTAGGGAAGAAATAAAAGCATTACAGCCATCGCCATGAAAATGAATGCGGAAATTTATTAGAAGAAAAAAATAAAATAAATAATAATATGCAATACCAATAAAAGGCAAGTAGAAGAAGCTTTAAGTCAGCAAATAGCTTTTAAAGAAATAATTTAATAACATGCGATTTTTCTTTTTTTTTTTTTTACTACAATTATTTTTAATATAAATACTAAAGTAAGCTGTACTTACAAAAAACAACTTTTTATTATTGTTTTGTGGTTGTTGCTTGTTTTGCTTTTTTATTTATAAAAAAATTAACAAGTCAAGAATTCGTGTTTATTTATTATTACGTACATAACATAAACTAAAACTACATTTGATAAAATGATTTATAATAATTAATAATAATTAATTAAAAATTAATAAATTAATGATTAATATAAGTGAGTGATGGGCATTCTCCTTTTAATAATTCAAATGAAGAAAATATGGTGCGAGCTATATCTGAACATGGCCAGCGGCATTAGGTCAAGCAACAAGGGGAGCATAAAAATCTTAAACGCTGAAAACAAACGTTGAAAACAACACCATCTAGCGACTGACTTTCACATAAACTGCCCCTAAACTTCTCAATCAAACCCCAACGATTGTTGGAGTAGTGTAAGCGACGACTAGCTTCTTATTCGAATGTTCACAATGTCGGCGATTCTAGCGTACCACACACATAAGCTTCTTTGCCCCAACAGCAGGAAGAGCCGACCATTTCGTGTTCGAATTACACGCAACCACTAAAAACATGAAATCAAATTTTGCACGAGCGGTTAAATGGCGATTGTACGGTTGTAGCTAAAGCAAAAGCCGCTTTAGCCAGTGTTTCAGCTGAGCAATCACCAGACAAGCATTTGACAGTCCGAGCTGCCTATCGCACCAAGTGATCGCAACTAAAACTACAAAATGAGAATAATTCAGATCGATCAGGATCTACTTACACAGACATGTACATAATCATCCCGGTACGGAACGGAAAGCAGAAAAATGGAGCAGGAGAAACAAGTGGCGGTAAGCAGTGCTCTGTTGTGATTGGGGTGAATATTAATTTCAGGTGAGAAATGGAGGAGCACTTGATGAAATCACATGCGAGTTAAGGTGAACTCAAGTCCCCACGTTCCAGCAGGCGATCTCAATGCCTGAGCGATCGGATGGGGAAGTAGATTGACTTTGAAGTGCTTATTCGACATTAGGCGTGGCGTCACTCCATGATAGGCCAAGAAACGCTCTTCAAAAGGAATGGACAGAAATCATGGAGCGGACCGCACGTTTACAAGTACGGCATGCCAGAGCGTACTGTATGCGAACAATAATCACGAGTATCGCCAGATCTAGATGCGGCGATCAGATGCGGCAGCAAACGGGGAGTCCTATGTGCGTTTTTGAGAAACCTGAGAGTTTTTGACGAGCGTCCTGTGCGGGCGTACACTAAGAACATATATGCCTAAGACATTTGTGATATCAATGCTGAATAAGCTAAACGCTGTAAAATTTTCCCATTGAAAAAGAAGAGGAAGCTTGTGCTTGTGCCTGTGCTTGTGCTTGTGGTTTGCTATTACACACGACATTATAACTGAAAATGCTCGCACCCTAATGCCTCGAAATGATCAATTAAACAGATTAAATAATTTGATATTTTTTTTCCTTATCTTCACACATTGTATGTGATCGGGTATGTTATGCTATGATATATATTTAAATTGTTATGATACTAGATTTAGGTGAATATTTATGAGAAACGAATTCACTCAGCCCCAAGAGACCCAACTTTCTTTGCCCGCAATCTAATACGAGCGTATGTGTGTGTGCTTGCGTGTATTGGTCCGTAGATTTTCAATGAAAAAATCAATAAAAAGCACATTTTGCAAATCGGAATATTAAGTAATGGGAGGGAAGACGAACAAAATAGCGAAAAATGACACATGAAGTCAATGAAGTCGGCCATGGGAAATGGGAAATGGAAATGCATCGATGTACAGTGCCTTGCAGTAGAAATGAGCCGAGTCAAAGTGAATTGCAATAAAAAGGAAACACCTTTTCCTAATTATACGGAATATAACTGAAGGGTAAGCACATATACAAACATATTTTTACATACATCGTTATTGCCACGTGTTGTATATGCGCAGCAAAAGTTTATCTTCGATATAATTTAACAATTGAGAACATTATAGTCGAGCAAGGCCGACCGTTAAATACCCTACACCACATTGTCTAACACAACTCTTATTTTTGTTATAGAGCACAAAAATGATATCTTATATCTATAGAAAGGTATATTTTTCATGTGGGTAGAGTGCAAGTTTAACCCTTACATAGGACAGAAGCCAAAAATAGGCGTTGCTGGTCGACATTTTGTATGAAATCACTATTATCGGTCAATTTCCCTCGCCACATATGGAAACTTAGACTTTCTGCTCTACAAAAGATCAAATTTCGTGAAAATTCTTATTCTTAGTCTGGGATCCAAAATATAGGCCGAGATGGTCCAAATTTTCTACAGTTAATTTTGTGATAAAATTTTCATTGTGAAGTATTGAAAATTATATTTTTTTGTTGTATGAACTTCAGTTCTCTTTATATGAGAGGGGGTCCAACAATTGCCCCAGCCGACGCAAAGTTTTCATACCAGTTTAGAATGCCGAAATACTATTGCTTAGCCACTTTTGCCAAGAAATTTTGAGAATTGCAATTTTCTTCCATATAACGACTGTTCAGAACAAGGCCTTATGTGGTGAGTGGTCGAAAAAGTGCACCGATCCAAACCATGGGTCAAAACTTTCGTCACTGTACCAAATTTCATCAAAACATCTCAAAGATTACGACTTGTAGCTTGGGCATGGGCAGACATCAGACGGACAGATGGACAGACCGAGACAGATTATGACGGGAGGTGGGGGGTCCATCTTAAGCCCTTCTGCGTGTTACATACGATCGCACTAAGTTAATATACCCTGTACCACAAGCAGTGTATTACATAATAGTCTGCTCGTTGCCGCAACTGCACACCTTTACCCTACGCGTGGGCAATGTATCTGAAGAGGAAGGATGATAAGACGATTCAATGGCATTAACGGGGAGAGAATGTACGCATGCCTGCCTGGAAAAAGAGAAGCGTTCAACTGACGTTAAACTGCGCTTACATGAACAACATGAACAACATTTGAGCAGAAAAATGAAAACGAAATTTAAATTCATTAATATTAACAGATTTTGTTCTATTCATAACCTCAAAATCATGAAATTTATAAAAAGTAAAAGCATTTTATAGTTCGAAGCCTTAAAGATAATAAGAAATTCAAATCAAAATTAATCGATGCTGAGCACTAGTCCCCCGTCCATCTACATTTTAAATATTTCAGAAGGAAATTATTATTATTTTTATTTATTTATTTTTTAGAACTTTATTGTTTTAATTCGTATTAAAGTAAGTATTCGTTTCCATTCGTTCCAATTGAAAATTTTCAAAATAATTGCAATTAAATTTCCGGGCACTTAGTGACCTTTTAATAGTACACCCATTCTCCGCTGTACACAATACTTATTTCATATGTTTCTCACTTTGTATAGTCAATAAATTTCAAAGAAGTTGATCCAACAGAATAATTTCGATCGGATCACATTGACCCATATCTTCCGTAAATTCCGTAACTTCCCATTACGGCGTTGTCGAAAGAATTAAGGCCAAACACACAACGATGCGGTATTCCGTTTTTCGGGTTAATAAATCCCAACGCAAATAAACGCAATGAGAATCCGCGTTACCATATTGTTTGGTCTTGTCTATAAACTACCCCCCCCGCAAAGCCCCCCCCTTAATCAAAAAACTCATCGTAAAAGAATGGAAGGATGAATATCAAGCTTTAGCTAGAGAAAAAAGCAATCGGCTTTTTTACAAAATCTACCCCTTCCTTACACCCAGACTTCTACCAAAAGGAAAATTTACAACATGGGAATCTAAAGTTCTTTACAGACTCATGTGTAATCACACCCATGACAAGGTATATTTGAAAATGATAAGAGCCTCCTCCACTGATTTGTGTGAAGAATGTAACATCACCGAGTCGGCCGAACATCTCATCCTTGAATGCAGGAAGTTTGACATCCCCAGACAATCTTTCACTATATTCAGTCTGTACAACAACTTTTTTTTCGAAATTTTTCGTGCTGGAAAAACTTTAGGCATTTAAAGCAACTGACTGCTTTCATAAAATCAGCTGATTTTTCCTTTTAAACCTTTTATACTCATAACTCAGTCTACCTACACAGATCGCCCGCACTTCTTTCTCAGGCACTCTCTGCCGGAATACCAAGCAACCACACTAAACTGAAGACATTGGGAATGATTGCGGTGCATAACGTCGCACGTTCAACAAGCATAGGCATCATCAAAAAGTTTTTAAATTAAAAAAATCACTTTAACAAACGTGTTGCACGCGTACCATAAAATCATTTTTCAATTTCATAGCACCTACGTGCCTTTTTACCGCTACTGGATTATGGGTCTAAATCGACACATACAGGCCTAATCCATTCTCCTCACAAACAACAAATAAATAAATAGAAACATAT
The DNA here is from genome assembly GCA_000688735.1 of Glossina austeni. Lineage (NCBI taxonomy): Eukaryota > Metazoa > Arthropoda > Insecta > Diptera > Glossinidae > Glossina > Glossina austeni. The sequence goes on from KK502454.1 coordinate 575,606, forward strand.
GGCTTGCGAAGCAACGCTAAAAGAATCGAGATAAATGTGAGCAATAAATGTATGAAGAACAACGATAAGAAAATTGATGTAAAAGGGAATTAAATTTTTGATAAAAACACGCTTTAAAAAAGGGAACATGAAGAAGGACTTCACGGACGCAGTAAAGCAAAGCAAAAGAAAATTGGACTTCATTGCTTGCTTCTCATTCCCCATAAAATAATATAGGGCGTGAACTGAAATGTTAAATCGCTTAACATTCAAAAGATGTCGATTAGTAGAAAGTAGTAAATAATTTCAAAATTTGAAATAAATTGTTTTTATTTCTTCTTCGACGTTCTGCTTCTTTCTATTTTGTTTGCATGTATGCGCGCAAAATCATATGATTCGCCAATTCCTACAACAACAAAATCGAAATCCCATCCCGAAAACGAGTACAATGCATTATTGTGTTTAGCGCTTTCCAAGCACACAAGGACAAATTTCTCACTACTCAGAATAATAAATTCTTTGAGAAGAAATTTACTTTTACTAAATTTGGAAGACGTGAAATCACCCAAAACAAGTTATGGTTCAGATCTAACCGCTTCCGATTACCATTTATTCAAGTCGATGCTGAGAAGGTCAGCGGTTCATAGAAGTTGATAGAAGATGCTCGAAGAAAGGCTCGATGGCTCTTTCGCCTAGAAAACCCGGATTATTTCTACTGTGAGGATATCCCTGAACTACCCAATATATGGTAAAATGCCAGTGATGTTTGTAGCCATGGTTTCCAATCGCTCACGGAGTGGGGAAAAGTGCATTCAAGGCTCCAAGGATGAGTAGTGTCAGAAGAAGACACCCTTCCCTGACCCTACAATGCGAGCGAGGTCCATCTAAAATCCTTGCATTTTTCCCGTCAGACAACCGATTGCAATGCAACTCCTCACCGAACAAGCAAGCGCTTGCTCCCACAATTTGGGCTAAGCATCGCTACGATGAGACCGCCGCAGTTGGCCGTATATCGCAGTAATAGCATTCGTCTACGCATGTATTTTTGTGATCGCATCAACGCCTCACATATTTCATATGTGTTCACATCTAATATTCGATGTCTAGTAAAAGCGTTTTCAACTTATACGCTTTTTACCTACAACGCACCTTTCGATTTGCACGATTTTGTGTGGATGACCTCTGCACAATGTAGAACAGGGATGCATGCAATTTATAAAGCAATTCGTTAAAATTGAATAAATAATCGGCAGGTGACGCTGTCGTTTGTCAAAGTGAAGGAGTGAGTTTGAGGGAAGCACCTTTAAGGATCTGCCATTCACGATACGAGGATAACCGACTTGTGTGATAACCTTGTGCTGGGAAACGTAAGCGCGAAGGTTTTACTGGAATCGGTGTGGGTAACGTTCAAGCGTTCATTGTAAGCCTTTAGGGAAAGCTTCGAATGCGTAGCAAGCGATCTTCAAGATGTTTATGTTGACCGACTTAACCTCAAAAAAAATCATGCTGACTGGAAGCAATAATTATCGTTGATAGGGTACCCGATCCAAGATGTTATGAAGCACTTACTTGATTTCGATAATACCCCAAGCTTTCCACAAGATGTTTGCTAAACTAAACCAGACGTTCGAAGCCGAAGCAAGAAATCTGCCTATTTCGAGGGAACGGCTGAGAATTGATGCAATAGTGCGATGAAACTCTATTGTACAGTTCTTGAAAATGCTGGACGGAGAGGCCCGTTAACTTTCAAGTGCCCTGCTCATGCCGCCAGCCTTTCAACACTACATTATCCTATGATATCATCTTCTGCTGTGCGAATGATTCCTGCATTCGTGCTCTAACCATTTGTGTCTAGTGAAAATGAATGCTTTTGCTTGCGAAAACTTGTTTAGGTGGAAGAGATTGCAGTGCACGTTATAGTGATCAACGGAGAAGTCATAGAATATACGATAAACGATTGATAGCGAATCCATCAAACTGAGTCCACTAGAAATTCTCATACATCGCTTACCTTGCGCGATCCACACAATGTGCGTATAGACTGAACATCCTTCGCATTCTTGAGCATTGAAAGTCTTGACACTTTTGGAATTGTCTTCGTAATGCAAATAATTTCGGAAAAGCGATCCTATATATGGGTGCGTTTATTCACATACAGGGTCACATAAGGGAATCGAATGAGGAAAGACTCTCTGAAAATGTAATAATTTGTGTTTAAAATGTGTGGCAATATGGCGTTTGCGCTTATTGAAGAATTAATCGTTTTATGGTCATGAAGATTTGCGATTAGGAAGGAACCGTCTCTTTTATTATTTTGGAAAGTGACTGCAAGTGCATGTGTATTTGTATGAAATTTGAGATTTACAACCATCAACAAGCCGTACCCATGTTGATTGATATGTAAGTCCATACGTCGGGAAAAATTATAACAAAAATACATGTATTATATATATATATATATATATATATATATTTGGTAAATAAATGTTTATGACAGAATGTATAAATACATACATATGTACATGTGATATATTTGTGAGTGAGCTTGTAATCAGACCATATTAAAAATTGAAATTGAGGCTTTAAAAACTATCACGATTTGGTCGTAATCTAGAGCCAAGCATTGTATTAACACAATTATCGTTGCTTACATTCGATGGTTGCTTGTTTTTTTTTTTGTTGTTTCTTTTTTTTTTTTTTTTGTTTATAAGTTCATGTCGTTACTCTTGTGTTAATTCTTTAATTATTCCACGTCCTAGTTTCATGAGCCCACAGAAAGATAGACAAACTGCGAGATAGACAAACTTGAAACTATTGAAAAGAAAGTCAAACCTAATCTATATAGTTTCACACAGACATAAGTACACTGGCTCACGCTAACTACACTTCAATGAATTGCAAATGTTTACGATAACAAACACTAATCACAAATTTACAAAAAAAAAAAAAAAAAAAAAAAAAAAAAAAAAAAAAAAAAAAAAAAAAAAAAAAAAAAAAAAAAAAAAACCTAATGTATGTGTATAAAGTGTATGCGTGTGTATGTTTATGTTTATTCATTCCTGGTTAGAATTCTTTCTTTGGTTTGGATTAGAATTCAATTTTATGTTATATGACTAATCAAACATGCGTGTGTGTGTGTGTGTGTGTGTGTATGTGTTAATAAGCAGTGATTGTCGCCTACTTTTCTCCTTTTTTTTTTTTGTTCTATTCTTGGCGAGTATCCTCAACCTTCAATAATTATGCGAATGCGGTCGTTATAAATGTTTTTCTTAAAAAAGCTTCTTAAACATTCCATGAAATTTTTACTCTCTTTCGCATAAAGTGTATCGAATGAAATTTCTTTCTTATTTACTGCACTGTGTTAACCGACGAGTAACGCATTGTGTATGGCATACACGCTCATCGAATACGTTGGTTATAAAAAAAAAAAAAAAAAAAAAAAAAAAAAAAAAAAAAAAAAACACATAATTTCTGGTTTCGACCAGAGTCAGAAACATTTTTAAAATTATTTCAAATCAAAATATTTCACGCGAAAGCCAAAAAGAAAACTAAAGAATTCATTGACCTTAACGAATCTAGCTAAGTCAGGAAAAGAGTTTCTTTGTTAAAAAAGAAAGAAAAAAAAAATAAAATAAAACTATCCATACACACATAAACACTAACACACGCACTCGAAACACAAGTAAGTCAATATTAAAAGAACACATGCATGTGTACGTGTTTACGGATGGATTTACTACAGCATTTCTTAATCTTTTCTAAATGCACTAAAGTCATATTCACGATAAAGCAAATATTCGAATATTAACCTAAGAAAGGCTAACTAAACCTTCTACTCCTTGTCATTGCCTATAAGGTCGTGCTTCAATCGATTAAAGGGCCCGCAATTTTTCACTTTGCACTGAATTTTAAAAACTCATTTTTTAACGTTGCGTTCAGTTAGTTTGAAGCGGCAGCCGTTCTGACAGCTCAACTGTTCAAAGGACACAAAGCAACAATGATCGGGAAAAAATAATGAACGCAGGATGAAGTAAGATCTGCATCGAGGGGAACTTTTCTCAACTCTTTTAAAATCGTTAGCTTCGCTTTCGGGCCTTCTAAGGAACTTCTGAAAAGAGCATTCGATAGCTTGGAGAAAAGCGCAGCAAACAACTTCAGTTACACCCTAAAGCAAGAAGCGCGCTTTCGAAGAACCGATATAACGACTTTCGTTTACTTGTTTCGGTGCACACACACACGCGCACACACAAGCCCCCATATGAAAAAATATCAAATATTTTAGTTTAAAGCAAAAAAAAAAAAATTTCTTTTTCGTCGGTGGTGAAGTTTCTACAGCATAGTACGTTAAGATACACTGGCGCGATGACAGGTGTAATATTTAATAAAATTCTTCACTTTATAACTTACTAATGTTCGAACATTACTAAGCCTGATAAGCAAATATGTTGGGAAAGTTTCCGAAGCGTTCATTGATGATTTGCTCCCAATTATTATTGATTGGATCATAAACTGGACTGTGCTTACGTACCACGATGATTGCGGAGATATTTTGCAAACATTTCACAAAGTGTTTTGGCCAAATTCAAATTGCTCAGCCACAAAAATACAAAATCAATATCCGTCTGAGTGGCCGATTACGTAAAGACTTTCACTAACAACTCAATGATCGCGAGTTCAAGTCTCAAGTGCGCTAGAGTTAGCCTCCGGCGCTAGTCATTAAAGACTGAATTAATTATGATCGATATTTTATTTATTTTTTTTCGCAATAACCATAATGAGCCGATAAATGAGCGTTTTATGATAAGTTCCTGAATAGATCGCACTCAGGTGCGTTTTTTTCTACCCACACAAAAATTGTGATAAAAAGTTGAAGCTTACCCACAATATTCTGCTCTCTTAAAAGAACTTATGATCTTACAACAAGCAAATAACAAGCAAGTAAGAATATTAAATTCGGTTCGAACCGACTCTTTTATACCCATCACCGTTTACCCCAAAAAAAGAGTAAAATAAGTAAAAGAACAACATTTTCATGCTCTATATTATGCGGTGGGCGCCACTGATTTCTGCCATTTTCAATATACTAGCTTTTGTCGTATAGGCATGTGGGTGTTGTAGGTCGTGTCCTTTGAAAAATTCAGGTAATTTTCTTCTTCTTTTGCACATTTGTAAGCGATATCTTCATTTTCGCTAACGGGAGAATGTTTATCACAAATACTGCAAAGCTGCGCATGCTGACAGATGGACAGACGAATAGAGGGGGACGTGTTTAGGGGTATTCGAAATTCGAAACTGGCCAAGCTCTTACATACTTTATGGGGTTTTGGAAGCTTTTTCCCATATTACATATTGAAAAAATAATTAAATTTTGATACACTATAATATTAAGTAGGCGTGGTCAATTTTTTCCATTTTTGTACACAAATGCTATACCACCGTCCACAGGCTAAGCGTTCAAGTTTTCAGTTTCGTACATTTATTTGCTATAGTTTATGAGTAATGAGCAAAAAATCAATATTTCGTTCCCTTTTAAAAACAGTTTACGTGGCGCTGTGGGTGTGTCCTTCGAACAATTTCACCCATTTTCAGTTCCAACCTGTGTGCAAGAACTTCCAATGTTTCTGCCAAATTTGAAGTCGTTAGCTTAATTTTTGCGACCAGGGGAACGTTTACAACAGAGGGACAGACAGACATGCTTAAAACGATTTAGAATTTGATGTTGATGATCAAAAATATATAGACTTTGTGGAGTCGGTGATACTTCCTTCTTGGGCTTGCAAACCTTTTGACAAAATGAATATACCCCTCGTTTTTCGCTGTCGTGGATATAAAAATGCACTCAAAGCAACACAAAACTTTCATCTAACAGAGGGTATGCATTGATGTAAAAAAAAAAAAAAAAAAATTTGTTAAGACATGCAGTGAATCTGAAAGTAGAACTAACGCGACTTTTACATTCCCGATATAAACTCTGTAGAAGGTTATTAAAAGCCAAATAAGACGGATGATTTGAACTTTCGGAGAGAGAGAGAGAGAGAGAGAGAGAGAGAGAGAGAGAGAGACGACAAGGTCAGTCCGTTTATCTTATTGTTTTGTTGACAACTGCTATAAAATGCTCTTGTGTTAATCCCCTCTTTATAACCATCACCAAGTGGGTGTGTATACGCAGTTCGTCAGAATATTTTCTATGCCTAGAAAGAAGCTTCAAAACACCCTACAAGGTACGTATATACTTTATCCTTTATCGAATACCAAATTCTGTGTCGATGTACGCTTGTCTGTCCATTTTTCCGTGCCTTTTTGACTACAATGTCGGCTTCCAAGTTGGCAAAAACCATTGAAGCTTGATATTGAAAATGGGTTAAGCCGATCTAAGGAGATTTTTGCAGTATCAACACCACCGAATACAATTCCTTCGTTTCGTGCTCATTACTCGTAATCGTTTCGCGCATGCTCTATAGGTGCCTTTACAATATTTGTGTGCAAAGAAAGGGAAAAACATCCACGCCTACTCAGTGTTTTTCCCGTGTTCTTCGTTTTTTTTTAATTTTTCCTAATCGGTATAAAAGATTCGGCCACAGTTCAGTATAAAATGTTTTTTTATTTGCTTTATTTTCTTTCTTGTTCCTGTTCTTAATAAAAGGTATCACCGTTTCCACAATTATCGTAAAACGAAGTCTTTGCTATTCATTTATGTTGACATCATGTCTATAGACAGAAAAAAGAGACTCGAAAAATTCTTATCTCAATCCACTTGTTTCAATATCATATTTTTTATAGTCCGCACACCTGCACAACTCGACAACAAATTCGTATTCTTTTTCATTTAATTCAGTTATACTAGGTATCTAACTATCTATATTTAATTAAGATCTTATTAAAACATACCGAACAAATAATCTTTGATTTTGAAAGGGTCCGAGGAAGGAGGCAGTGTTTGCATATTAAGTTCATCAAACTTTCATCCTTTGCAGATATATGTATGTATGTATGTATGTATGTATGTATGTATCGAGCAACTTATAAACTTTTCAACTAAAATGATTGGAGCTAAGTTTGTCTGTCCATTTGCATTAATATTAGAAGATTGAACGGAACCTGGAGCTTAGTGTGTTCGTTGACCATTTTAGCGATATGCTCGCATATCGTCGTCAAGCATAGAGTATCTGAAATGAGTATGAAATTGGATTGTACGGAAACAACTTGACAGAATGACAAAAGTATTTGCTCAATAATAATAAAATACAAAAAAAAATTTGTTGAGAAAATCCGATAAGGACGGATGGACGGATGGACGGATGGACGGACCTTGATGTATACATATGCGTCATATACAATTAAGCGATTAAAGCGATTAATTGATGACAACCGGTAAAAAAGCAAAATTAAAAATATATTCCTTTGATTGGGTTAGGAAAAGCGTGCTTATGCCTGGTAAGGTAATCTTTTCAAAATACTCTTACATCATACGCTTTAAACAAGAGTCAAAAGCGTATCTACCGCTTTATATGGTAGCACGTTTCAGCATTTTTTCAGGTATTGATAAGAAATTCTTTCAGTTTTTCTTTCTCTCTCGCCATTATTTCCTATATATTTATAAAGTGCTTTTTGCTAATCCTGAGGAAAAAATTTGAAAAAAAAAATTGAAAAGAAAATACGTTTTCTTTATTTTTATTGTATCTTTTTTAATATGAAGCAATCTTTTATTTGGACTTGTTTTACATCGTTTACATCGTTTCATCATCATCTTTAACGTACACAGAAAAAAAAAACGGTATTTATGCATTGGACTTCAGTCACGATCGGTGCTTCAAAAAGCTTAGCACAGAAATAGAGAGGAATTTTAATATTTGTCACCATTTCTTTACTTAAGAATATTCTAAGCTAAGCATGCAGTTTGTAACAGTCTGTGTGCAATAGATCCGTGGAAATTTTATAAAATACAAAAAACAAAAAACAATAATTTATGACGTATGGATGACGGACGGAATGCATTCTAAATGCTTAAAAACATTAATATATGAAAGGAAGTCGCTATATACACAAAAAAAGGGATCGAATGTTGTAACTGGCGCTCTGGTCTGGTTACATCCGCCGGCCATGCCAAGTTCGTACATTAAATTCAATTGAATTCATTCAACAAATTCCGGTTCCGTACACAATTATGTTGTGCATGAAATCGAAGCGGATTTTAATTAATATAACTTATACGCTAGATGTTGCTTGAATATTATTTTACTAGATATCAAATAAATAAGGAATGTATGTATACATGTATGCATGTATGTGTATATGTATGGATGAGCGATTTAGATTAAGGAAAGGAAAAAATTCGCGATGTTTTTCACAAGTAGATGGCTTTAGTTAGATTCGCGATTAGTATTATTAAGGCCAATCCTATGCTCCGATAAAAAGGTCACACACACACACACACACACAAATGACACAGATGACAGTCCATTTATTTGGCCTTTATCCCCGTTAGAGTAGATGAGCTGTGAGCGTCGCAATAGGTTTACAAAGTGCGACCTAACTGGTGTAATGTTCTTTGTTCGATTTTGTTTTTTATTTCATTTCTTTTTTATTTTTATTCTTTTTCTTTATAACTTTTCATGCAAGCTGTGCTGTTTGTAACCATGCAGATCGAAAAAGCAACGGTAATTGCGTGGCCTGGCATTTTACACGTTGTTCATATACATACGTATATTCACATGTGTAAGCGTGTGTATGTGTATGTGTGTGTGTATGTGTGTGTGTCCATGCATATGTATCTTACTTGTCTACAGATAGAGTGAATTCATTTCTTTTACGCTCTTTAAAAACGTGAATGCAAGGCCGCATCAAATGTTGCTCTTGTTTTGTTTCTTTTCTTGTTTATCTACAGTTGTATATAAATACATGCATACATTTATACATATTCAATAAGTATCTCTGTCTTTTGATTGTTTCGCTAAGCAGCGTTATTTAAACATGACTCAAAAGTCAAGTAACTTGTTTTTCCTCCATTATTATGTTGATATTTTTAGTTTCTTTTCAATTTAAAAGCGCTCCCCTCCCAGCAAAAGCAACTTAGCTTTCGTTTACTTCATTGAAAGAAATTAATCATTAAAAATCATTCGAAAAAGTAAAGAATAAAATGAAAGAAAAATACGCGTGCAACCATGCATTCAATCTATCCTCTCCTCACATCACCTCTCCTCTCCTCTCCTCTCATCACTAATACAGTGTCAACTAAAAAAAATTAAAATTTAATTCTCGACAAAAGAAAAAATCAAAATTTCTTTTCAATGAGGGCCGCATAATAAGTTCAATATGCTTATTATTATGTAGAGCTCTCTAAATCTTTACCGGTCGCCGAATGACGACAAGCGATATAAGTAAAACATTGTATGTCGACATTAAATCTCTATATGCATGTGTATGCACACGTATAAATGCAGCGATCATCGACTGAGCAGAAAATAGCAACAAAATGTTTCTTTTTCTCAAAAACAACTATTGTCGGATGATATACTCATTTGTTTATATCGTTTGTAACACCTACATCTACATCTTTACACTCGTCTATCCGTCTTTCTTTGCAGCATAGACTATCGTTATTATTAATTGATTGTTAAAGCGAAAGTTTAAAAAGGACACAAACCGCACTCAAATCAAGGATGTATGCAATACCTACAAAGAAAGAAAAAAAAAAAATAAAATAAAATCGCCTAAAAATTCGACCCTACAGATTACAACGAATAGCGTGACACGACGAATATTCATTAAAATGATCCGTCGCAGTCGACACTTTGCAATAACATCCCGTCAAAAAAAAAACGAACTATTCTCATGTAAAGTTAATGTGTTTGGTTACAAAGGTTCACAATTCATCCTCCCACCCACTCAACTCCTCTCCCGTCTCCTTGCCATCAAGCGGCGAAAGAGCACAAAGTTTTTTGTACTTCTTATTCGATTCGTCGATCATATCAAGTTTAGCGGCATAATAATAACCAGAAGTAGTTGAGTCTTTCAAAATAGGATAGGAAGATAAATGCAAAAAGAGAAATAAGAAATAAGAGAAAAAGAGAAAAAGAGAAAAAGACAATGATTAAGAGCTTCTGTCGACACATTGCAATAAATGAAAATGAAGATGTGTATGTCTTCGGTGACTTCTCAAATGCATTTGATGGGAATTTTTTTGCATTTCATTATGGAAAATTTAAATAAATTCCAGAGAAACACACAGACCGGTTTTCCATGTGCTACATAGCAAAGTAAAGTATTTTCTATAAGTTACATGTGGGCCTCTCTTTTCGTTTGACCAATGAAAACGGAAAAAAAGAAAAATTTGTAAACTCTCTTGTACAATCAAACGCACACACAAACACACACACATATATATATATATATATGAATGAATATGTTCACGTGTATTACACAAGCCATCATTATAATGCCGCATAAAAACCGGATCTTTGCAGTTTTTTACTTGGTATTTGCAATTTTTGGTTTTTGTTTTTGTTTTTGTTTTTTTTTTTTTTTTTGTAAGCACCCATTAACGAAAAATATGTTAACATGATCAATCCATATGTCACGCGTGTTTGTCGCAACATTTTTTTATATGGAAGAAAATATAATAGAATAGCAATGCTCGCGAGGACTGGGTTACCCTTATCACGATGACCAATCACTTAGAGGGGTTTTCCGTATTCGTGTAACACGGTGACGGCCACAAAGAAATGAGGAAATAGAGGAAGAAGAGATAGACTCAACGGGTAAATCTTGCGGCCTTTACCGACTGAGCACTCACTATAACTGCGAGCAAAGCAAAGTCTTGAGCAAAGCACTTGAGATTTGAACCCGCGCACATATGTAAGTATTAAGGAAAGACAGCACACTGCAGCCATTCTCGCGAGGCATTTTTAATTTAAAAGGCTCTGCAGCTAACACATTTAATCTTAATGCCCATAGCTAACTAGCTATAGGAAGATGTAGTGACCTTTAAAGACATGAATATTTATTTGATTGTCGAGTGTTTGAGTATAAAAATTGATTGAATTTCACTTTAATTTTTAAAATGAAGACTAAGTATAAAATTCACTTATCCGCCCTATCAATGCGACACAGGAAAGGAAAGACCGTAAGGAATATTGTGATTGCATGTGGTTGTCGAATTTATATGGGATGGCGTTGCCGTAAGAGTTGCAGCCAAACCACGATCACCAAGATCGACGTACGCTCTCAACCATATCGATGATGAACAATATGGCCTTCATGGAAGGCCTTCATGGCTTAAAGGTGAAGAGGCCTTCGGGGCATTCGACAAAGCCGATAACCCGAAAATCATTTCCACTAAGTAATCACTTCCGGGACGATGAATAGCGTTTTCTCACTGCATGCGTCATCATGTACCCTTCACGGCAGAAACGCATATTCAATTTCTAGAGACGGACATCTATGGTCATAAAATGTTAGCCCTTTGTCCGTCATTTTAGCCAACACTCGAGAATATATCAATCATTACGGCTAATGATGACCAAGAGAGGCAGAATTGAAAAATAATTACATAAAATATGGTTTAAGTGGCATTAAAAGAAATGGATAATGAAACTGTGAATGGTTTCCCTGAACAACTCCGTTTAGGAAAAGAGAGCTACGGATATCTTCAAAATTTAATCATTGCGATCGAAAAGTCATAAAACTAGATTTTCATTGAATGTCTTGATTGGATAGGTTTTCAGTTTCTTCATCTAAGGCGAACATTTGAGCATCATGCCACGTCACGACTAACGACAGTCAACTTTTTCTTTTCGTAGTGAATTATTAAGAAAATTCCACCATAAATTATTCTACTCATATCAACCCGGAACCGGCATATACGCTTGGTGTAACTCCTCCTGCCTTTTAGTCACTTTTTAAAACCCAAACAAGAACTCATTCGAAAGACATCGTTTTCACTCGTCCCAGGATTGAAGGTGCCATCAACATGTTGATCTGTCCGAATAATTGCGAAAGATGTTGACATGCAATTTGACAAAAATGTCAGTTAAAGTGCTGCCAGCCTAAGGCGATTTAAATGAAGAGGTTTGCTTGTCTTTTTCGATGCATTGCGAACTGAAAAGCAAGAAATGCACAAAGATTCTATGACCTTAATAATGTGTGCAGGATAAAGTAAATCAATTTTACTAGGAGATCGTCGGCAATATCTTTGTCGATTAATTGCGATGAAGAAGAAACGATCTGGACGAGTGTAAACTTCATTCATTTTCGATGCAGCAGGAACTAGAAATGGTATGTCATGAGTTAAGCCGCTATTTGGGTTTGAGTGAATTCATTGTTAAGCAAAATTGAAGCAATCGTATGAAGTTTCATATAAGCGGTAGCTGTCAACACATACTATTTATGCCGTTTGTAAATTTCCTTTTGTTTTTTCAATTAAAAAGTACATTCACTTTATATTATATGCATGCGAAAATATGAGAAAAAAAAAAGGTAACCAACACATACGTATCGTATAAATAGCTTGTCGTATAATTAGTGTCTCAATTTAAAATCCATAACGGCCTTAATGTAGAAAACATGCAGCATTTAAATATTCATCTGGGAGTAATATTCAATGTGTAATTAATTATATATATATATACATATATATGTATGTAGAGAAATAACATATATGAAAATCCAATAATCAAACATCAAGTCAGTGATCTCTTCAAGTGTGTGTGCATTTAGATGAGACTCGATGTGTTTAATTAACAGAAATTAAAGAGAAATAAGAAAACTATTCGCACATACACACGTATCCCATCTATTAAAACATGCACACGCATATGCACACGCACACGCAGACGCAGACGCACCAACCACAACACGAGAGAGCGTTAAAGAGAGCATTGAGGATTTTAAATGGAAGAGAATGGTAAGAGATTATAAAAATAGGAGCATGATTGTGTTTATTTAAAAAAAGATTTCATTCCGTTTAGTCACTCAATTCTAAGAAATGTGCTTAATCTTTAAACTAAATCTTTACAAAAAAAATTTTTTTTTCTGTATTCGTAATGGTAATTCCAACCATCATTATGAATTATACGAAAGCAAACTGAAGGACGGACATTTCTTATATTTAAAAATCATTATTTTTCATTTTATTTGCGCTTTTTTTTTTTTTTTTCAACGACATTTAGCATAGACAAGTGTACAAATTTTGTTATTCCCGCCATAGCAAAAAAAAAAAAAGCAACGGGATTCTTAAAAAAAATCCGTCAATCCATCTGACCGAGCTGAAACTAGTGGCATTTGTTTGAAGCAGATCAAGTTTAAAAACAGTACAAACAAGTCTTCGTGATTAACAAAAGCTTCAGTCAATAACTCAAAATTGAAGAGTACCGATCTAAGGCTCACGTATGAGTGATTATGAGCAAACTGGTCTCGATTAGACCAATAATGACCAATGCCAGAAATGGCGAGAAACAATGTACGTTTCAGAGATATTGGATTTCTGAATTTCTTATTAACAGCACAACAATAATGAAAACGAAAAGATATAAGAGATATTTTGAACGATCAAGGGAGCTAAGGTTGAGTAAAGAGTGCTTGTTTGTATTAAGCTTGGCGGCGACTAAGGCTAAGTTCATTAGAAGCGTGATATAAATCCATGTGCTATGCTAATTCGCATATATAAGCTCTTCTGATTGATGTGGAGAGAGCGCAACACATGGCGCTTCAATTATTTTAATTTACCACAGTTTTCTCCCCCCTCAATGATGAGTGCATGAGATATAAATTTTTTGTTTTTTTTTTGTTTTGAACATGCTGCCCAGCGATTACAGTGTTGCTGTACTATCCGTGACATAGTAAATCGTTACACATATTAATAGCATCGTAGGGCTTTCATCGGAAAGTCGCGGTTACAGAGTATAGTGCAGCTTTGCGTGCATAGATAACTAAGATAATTAACATTTTTTAACATTTCAACTGCTGCATAGCCGAGTAGATAGGAGACGCTGCTATCAAGTTGGTGTTCGGGGGGTTCAAATCGGTCAAGATATAACACTTACCGATCGGACATGCACCTGCCTACTATCACTCCGGTCACTTCCTAACCCTTTCCCTCTTTCGCCACTTCTTTCCGACCATCACCGCGTCACACGCATAGGAGACATCAGGTATATGTGTGTGTTTTGTCATGTTTAAAAAAAACATATGAAAACATTATAGTCGAGCTAAGTCGACTATTGAATACTGTATACCACATTGTCTAACACAATTTTTATTTTTGCCATAGAACGCACTGTTTTATATAAACGTACTATTATGCAACTTATAAAAGTATATTAAAAATTAGACATCTTTGCAAATAAAGGCTTACTTTCCGCAAGAATAGCTGCCCACTGTTGAGGTACGTCTTCAAAATTGAGCACATATATATACTATATATATATATATACAGATACTATGGATCGATTTTCATCATAAAATATTAAAACTGAAACTTTCATGCCTTAAAAAACATAAATTTTCACGAAAATCCTTATATAGGATAGGATCCAACAATAGGTTTACATGGTCCAAATTTAGTACACTTGATTTTTTTTTTATCTTAAATTACTATTACGATCCGATTTTTGTCATGTGGAGGACTGAAAATTAGACCTTTTTGTCATATGAACTTCAATATTCATTATTTGAGAGGGGGTTCAAAAAATATCTCCAGCCGATCCAAACGTTCCGCATCAATCTAGAATGCCGAATTATTATTACTTGGCCACTTTCTTCGACAAATTTTGAAAGATACAATTATGATCACATAACGACTTTTTTAAATAGGAAGTTACATGGGGAGTGATCGAAAAGGTGAATAGATCGCAATCATCTTCAATAGCGTTCGTCCTTGGGCCAAAGCGCGTTAGTGTACAAAATGTCATCAAAATACCTTGAAAATTGCGACCTGCAACTTGAATACTAATTTACATGGATAGCAATCAGACGGACAGATGGACAGACAAGCTTAGATCAATTCAGGAAATGATTCTGCATCGAATAAAAGCTGAGTCTATCTTATGCTTTTCTGTGTGTTACATATGTTCGCACAAACTTGATATACCCTGTACCGCCAGTGGTGTAAGGTATAATAAATATGGTTTTTATGTTGTATTGTCATTTAAACAAACTTGATTACATTCATTTAAATTTCGAAAATTTCCCAATAGCCTTTTCTCTCCACATATTTATTAAAATTTGTAACGTCCAAAGTAGATTTGCAAGTCGAATGTCTCTCTGGTGATCTGGTGATCGAATATTGATAAAAGTAATTTCGTCGTTTTCTCTTTTTCTCTCTCCCAGCTATATCGTTATGTATTAAATATATAGATAGTGGACCGAGAGGGGGGGGAGGGAGGGAGGGAGGGAAGTCGAGAACTCGAAAAAATTTTCCCAAATCTATTTCTTGTGAATTTATTACTTACGGTATTTTCATTATCTACATGGCTTTGCGTGATTGTAACTTTTTCCGTCTCCCTTGTACTCGATTTCAAAATCCGTAGCAGGCGAAAGGGTCAATAAACTTTAATATCTAAATATATTAAATTCAATGACATTCGTTAGTTCGTCGCTTTAGTCTATAGTGAACTGACTAAAGCATTTTCTGCAAAGTCTCCTCAGATGACCCAAACCATGACCCAATTAATGCATTTTTTGCCTTCGTTTCGAATAGTTCTTCAATTATTATTAACCTACGATGATGATGAGCGAGGAATATTGACCCCAGCAATAGGCTATAGATAAAGCGAGTGAGTGGTCATTAATTAAACGGATTCAAACATTTGAACCGCGAATATTTTTATTAATAACTTTTGACTAAAGACGAGTTTATCCACCAAATACCTCCAGTCCGTTTACAATTCCGCAATAATTCGCGTTAGTAAGTAATTTTAATGAATTTACGTACATACTTGTAGGCTTGCGACAGATGCTTAAAGCATTAAAGTATTCCACGGACGAATTTCATCACTGGATTTGTCCGCGTTTACAATGCTCTCTCTTATTGATCGCTATAGCTTGCCTTTAATAGTCTTCATTACACTGTATCTTAGCTTTGATAAGGCCCGCTTGTCTGTAGACCTCATTTCGCTGATATCGTTTAGAGGCGTTTTAATTCGCATCGTTATCTTACTATGAGGACTTGCTGATCGTTTTCTGATCGTTCTGATCGTTTGTTTACTTCTCAAGCAATTATGAATCGATTCGCTTACATCATTGCCTGAGGAACCCTATTAATTTTGTTTTCATTCCCCTTTGTATTATCCAGATACGATGTCGGTATCACTGTCACTTTTCAAGATGAGAAGAATTTATGAATAACGAGATATTTTAGACATCCATCTGGCTGGCATAATTCTCATCCTCTCACAAAAATCGAGAAGACAAGCCAAAGCTTAGTGCATAGATTTTGATAGATTTATGCAAAAGTGTCAATTTCGTGAATATCAGATGCAAAAATGTTCGCTAGATCTGCCCGCGAATGAATTCAGAGAAGAGCATGATGTGCGCAAGCTTAGAAAAACTGAAAAACATGTAAATCGAATTTAGTGCAAATATTAATTAAAGAAATGAAAATATGATTTCGATCGACTAGCTGGTCGACTGGTCCGCCCGCTATTCATATTTTAAGCCAAAGCGTTTTTTAAATGTATTTATGTTGGGTGAACGACGCAACGATTTTGACTTAGCTTTCAATGCCTAAACGAATTATATAATTGTAATTAAACTCGACTGTGTGTGTGTGTGTGTGTATGTATGTGTGTGTGTGTGTGTGTGTATTGTGAAGTGGTGTGGAATGTAGAACAAAAGCTTCCAGAACTTGATATACCTTAGTTCCTGCTTTAAAAGTTCATACACACAATAACTTCCGGCCATTAAATTAGTGTGTCATAGCGTTAATAACATACTGAACGATACTAAGAGTGTTTAGCAATGCGATCGATCTCATGCGAAGCCGGGTTGAGATTTCTATATCTATATCTAATATATCACCTTACGCTTATATCTATCTATGTATGTATGTATGTATGTATGTATGTATGTATATATGTATGTATATAGGTATGTATGTATGTATATGCGTAAATAATAAAACATATTTGGAAATTTATCAACATGTGAAACAGGTTCAAACATATATCGCACACAATTGCATTCGATCTTGCGCTATATGCATAATATAAGCATACATATAAGCAAGAGAAACTCGTTTTCACGCATTAATTGCACAAAACTTTGCTATAAAAAAAAAAAAAAGAAAAAGAAGAAAACATATGCAAACTTAATAATAAATTGAAAATAGAATAACAATATACGTAGAGAGAGTAGTGAAAGAGAAAGAGACCGACACAAAAATAGAGAGGAAGAGAGAGAGAAAGTAAGAGAAAATACAAATACGAAAGAGAGAATTATGAAAATTCTCACACTTTGCTTAGTTGCAATATTTTGTAATTAAACCGGCGTCTTACTAACAAAAAAAAATATTTGCAATGAAAAGTCGATAGTCGACAGGCGAGTTGGATAATCGGGAGAGCCGTGATAACCATCAATATGTTTGAATTGGACTTTCTCGTAATAAGATTATCTATCACTGACAATGGGAATAATTGGACCCGATCCCGGTAAATACGATAAGATGGATTGATTACTTTTGACATGAACTTGCGATAGACGTAAGTGAATATTGTTGGGTATGAATTTGACATAAACTAAAAGAAGAAGAAAACAGAAATTATATTTATCGAATACTTGTTGAAACTCTCTCTAAAAGAAATCCCAATTACCACTACTACTGTAGATTTCTGCTTATTTTACATTCTTAATACGATGCTCTTGCAGGCACATTATATCGATAGACGTATTAGACCTATTAGACCTATTAGACATATTAGATCGATGGAGACCTCCTTCCCCCTTTGCCCCTTTCACCTTTTTAATAAGTCCGTTTTACTCCCAGCGTTTCATATTTTTTCCATTTTCCAATTTGTCCGAAAACGAAGTTTTTCCAGGAACAAACGAAAGTTTGTTCCTGGAAACGAGGCAGACAACTGTTAGTTAGACTGCTTTTGTGCTGGGAACGTTAGATAATTTGGACATATAACATTTCGTAATGGGATGGAGAGTGGAAATGAAGCCGCCAAGACCCGTACTAATAATAGATTTTATTATCGACAGAAGCTGGTAAGGTTGAACTGTTCTAAGATTGAAAGATAAACTTTGTCAAGCTGAAACTGAAAAAGAGAAAAGAAAGTGGCATTGACTTCTTTACAACCCTTGGATCGCGATTAGCGCGATTGCTTAGTCTCATCTAAAAGTAGACTAATTTAGTTCCCCCATTGATAATATAAAAGACGGGATATATTTCGTAATACCACATACTTGTCCGTCTTTATTAATTTGTCCTTAAGAAATTCGAAACGTTCATCCAGGATTTTTGCATTAAGCTTCGAGTAGCCGAAGAGAAACTCAACTTGAAATATCAAATCGTGTCCGCTGCATTAAATGCAAATCTTATTGGCCCATACTGGACAAACATTCGGTCTTGATCTTGATTCGCTCAGATTTTCAATCTTCATTGACTTGTTTGCTTTTGCGAATGGTGGATGGGAAAAATGCGAAGAGTTTAACGTACTTTTGTGCAGATTATTAAAAAAAGTACTTTCGAAAGCAAAAAAGTACATTTTAATATTTGAAAAATACTATGAGCATCTTTCATTTTTAATTTCTGTCTCTCTGTCTGTCTGTCTGTTTGTCTGTCTGTCTATCACGAGTTTCTTCAGAAAATAATAAACGATAGGCGTACGACAAGAGAGTTTTGAGTACCTGTTATCGGTAATTAATTTTTTTTTTTTTTTCTTCAAATTTTCGTGTTTTGCGTTGCTTTTCTAATGCACGCCGACTCGATTAGAAGAAAGTCCAAAGTATGTAGTTGTGCGTGTACTTCTACGTGTAATTAGATATTTAATTTCCTTGTATTTTTTTTTTTTTTTTTTTTTTGTTTTTTTTCCTGTAATAAAATAAGAGATTTTAAATGTCAAACCACACATGGGTACTCGTACACAATTCGAATTTAATAGGAAAAGCAAAAAAGAAAAGAAAAAGAGTATAAGAGTCGCTGTCATAGAGCAACAAGTAAAGAGAACAACAAGTATACAGCAGAGATAAAAAAAAACTAAATAAATAAAAATGCACTCACACATACGCAGATAACAGTTGTTTTTCCATTTTGTTTGTCTCTGTGAATGTAAATGGAAAACGACATAAAACTTTTGGGCTTGTATTCAAAGAATTTCACCGATATTTAGTTTAGTGTTGTTTCTCCGGTCGCAGTCGTACTTCGGACATTCTACTCAACACACGCAACTAACTCTAAGTAATACTTAGTTGTAGTAGATTATTAGATTGTGTTTTCTTCTTATTTTTGTTTTTAAATTTTTATTTAACAAATTTTCTTTGCGTTTTTTCCCCTTCAAATCGAAAATAACAAACAAGAAGCTAATTAACCCGCAATCGATACGAAATAGAAAGGAAACATGTGTGTGTTTACATATGCATGCATACATTTAAACAGAAGAAAAGTGAAAAACATTAGCTTCCGAAAAAATTTGCAAAAATTTTCGTTTTGTAATTTTTAAACAAAAAAAAAAAAAAAGAAAAAAAATTAACAAAAAAAATTCTCTGGCCGCATAAATGGAATTTCTGAGACGACCAGCATTATCGCAAATTGAACTAAGTTGTGACTGAACTGAATTCATTTGCAGCGAATTAAACTGAATGAAATGGAAGTGCAAGTGCAAATGTGTCCATAATTCATTATAAACGCGAAAATGTTAATTGATTCGCTTCGACACGCTTTTCAAAATAATGGAAGAAACGTATTTAAGCGCTCATAACCGTTTATGAATTATTGAAAATTCATGAATCGAAGAAGAAAACATGACGAGACTATTTTAAAATATTCCAAAAAGGGAGAAAAGCCAAAATAAAAGTTATAGAAAATGTTCAACTATACATATATATATATATATATATATATGTACATACATATACACATATTTACATAAGAAGAATATAAATTGAACTCAAACATCTTGTAATTGAAAGAAGTTTCTAACAAACAAATAAACATTCGAAGCTGTTAATAGCAACAAGTGAAATAGTTAAACGATATTCAACCTAACAAATACGCATTCCATCCACGGATACATACGCAAATACGCACGTATTATTTAAAAGAAATATCCAACAAGTGCTACTGTATGTTGCATAGATATATATGT
>KK502454.1:599003-610782 GCA_000688735.1 Glossina austeni
TAATAATATAATGAAAAGGGGATGTTTGACATTTTTTCCTTATTAATTTTGACTAGAAACAGAACGGACACAACGAAAAAACGCGAGGTAGAGACGGACGGAATACGACATTAACAATTAATTAATAGTAAATAGAAGGTAAGACCCTAACGTTTTGTTTTAAAGAAATCAATAAATACTTAGCGGGGAAATTTTTAAGAATGATTGAATGAAAAAATGATGATTTTTAATTACCGCTCACATGATGAAAGCGCGGGTACAGGGATGAGGGGGGGCAAACTTTATTTGTAATTCGTTTGACTTAGTATCAGAGACGATTAGCGTTTGTTTTGACATCACAAATGTATGCAAAATAAAATCGATATCCGCTTCGATTTATTACTTTTTGTTTTATTTAATTATTTTTTTTTTTTTTTTTATTTATAAGAATTAAATTCAAATTTTTGCTGATTTCATATCGAGACGATTTTAGACAATTGACGTACACTTGTGCCAAAATTGAACTCTTCGTCGCATTTTGTGCAACTATCACTATTCGAGCAACATGTACATGCCCCCCTAGACGTATATATGTAGATCGCTTCAAAATCTCACGCTCAATTACAAGCTTTCTTACTAAGCTAAAGACAGCAAAAAAGGGAAAGAAGTTAAAATGGAGAAGGATTCCAACAACTTTATAATCACTTCTACCGAAATAGTTTCAGATTTCGGATCGGCCGGCCACAACAACTCTTCGAAGCACATGTATTTATAGTTCTTTTTAAACAGAATGGGGGGGAGCGTACGGCGCGATTTGATTTATTGTACGCTACGATATTTGCGATAAGGCGATGAGTGTGTTAACACAATTTTCGTGATATCTTAATGAGCTTGCAGTATACAGCCCTGACCGATTGTTGCTCAAGGCAAAGAAATTAGATTTACAGGCACTAACAGCGAGTATTGCTTTTTCTAACACTCGCCCCTATAAGCAAGCTTAAAAAATTTAAGTGACAAGGTCTAGCTAGCCCACCGTAACGAGGTAATATAAAAATCGATTGCATTAAATGTAAATTTAGACCATACGTGGATCCATTTTCCGTAAACTTTCCCAGGGGTGTAGAATGTACAGTGATTTAGGGCATTTAATGATCGACTTTTCCCAATCATAACGTTTTATTTTTGCTTTTATGGACAAAAGCAATAGTTGTCTACTTTCAGAAAAAAAGATTCGAGGCAAAGTTGTTGTTGTCATCTTTGTTCTTCTAGATGAAATGTTCATGCTAGACCGACATGATAGATCTTGCTATATGTATATGCATGCACCTTTGCCATTTGACATATCTTATTTATCTCTCTCTTCCAAGAGTTATAACATATTTGAAATTACGCATCGACTATTGATAATTAAGTAAAAATATCTTATTCTACGCCTGAGTGTTGCGAATAAATGGAAAAATGTCTGCAGAGATATTTAGAAAATGAATTGCTTAGCAAGGTTACAAAATAGGTAGAGCGATTCAGATGTTTATCGATCTTTACCCAAACTGTTTGCACGCTTGCTTACGAGTCCCCTTAAAGAGTAAGCAATAAATTGTATTGACACGATGCCCGAATGCGGACCCGAATTTTATATTAAGCAGCATGCAAGAAGGAAGAAAGAAAGTCCTGAAGGTCATAAATATTTTTGTTTTTATTTTTGTTGATCAAAAAAGGATTCCAGCTTGACGGAAATCGTTCTGGAAACTTAAAATAGAATTTTTTTATTTTGTCGTCGTCAGTTCACAACCCGGAATCAATCCAATCTTTGCTGATCATTTTCTTCTGTTTTCGAAATTAATAAATTCATTTTATCAGATTCGAAAATCAAGGCCTAGCTTTGATTAGACAGATCGGCTATCGTGTTAGGTATAAAAAAAAATGCTTTAAATTTTCTACAGGTTTACTATTCGGGAAAGCAAAGCAGACGACAAAGAGCTCTAGCGGAATATATTTCCACTACGAGAATATGTAATGCCCCACCCAATGACAAATATGAAAAGAATGAAAGAAAAGAATCGAACGCATATGAATATGAGCAAGGAATGGCAGAATAGACAAAGAACATAAAACAAACACTTTTTCTTCTCATATGCTGATTAGATTTAAGGCAGCGTTTTGTCGCACTTTAAATATTTTTTTGAAAGACATATCGCATAATTTAATAGTGTTCTACTTATTTCTTAAGCAGTGTTGGATTGAGCGGCTCCTATCTCTTTAAAACTACAGATTAAAGACATATTTTCCAACCATCTTTCATTTTCTATTCACTTTTGCGCTTTTGCAATGCAGTGAAAATCGCTCCATATCCATTTATTTTTATATCCATTTTATTTTTAAATTAAGACATATAATTATGAAGTAACTTGAATAACTGTCATAGTAAATATGAAATTTTACATTTTCAGAGATAGTCGAGAATTCGGCTCAAACTTTGTCAAAATCTACTGTTAATAAAACCGATTTTGCTGTCATTGCAGCGAAGTTCATTTTCCTATCACTTAAAGCACAAGTCACACTATATAGAATACCAAGCCTCCTATGAATGATTTTTTTTAATCAGGCTTCTTTTTCTACAATGCAGAATTAGATACGCTGTTAAATAGAATTAGGACAGGAGTCGGTCTATGATGCAAAACAATCATGGAACCAGAGAATTAGAAGTGAATAAAATCTTCGATTTTTACAATGCTTTCGTGCAGAAATGTACTATTTACGATACGATATACGATATAATATGGTCAATGAGGGAATTTCCGCTGTGCAATGCTATCACAGGCCGTACAAAGATTATATTTGACCCAAGAAACAAAACAGCCATAGGGCAGATTATCTGAATACGATCTTCGATTTTTACAATCCTTTCGTGCAGAAATGTACTATTTACGATACGATATATGATATAATATGGTCAGTGAGAGAAATGCTATCAAAGGCCGTGCAAAGATTATACGTGGTTCAAGAATTTCTCTTTTTTTTTTTATTTTTCTTTTTTTTTTTTTTTTTTTTTTTTACGAGGGCTTTTAGTAAATTTAGAAGTTCTCTGAAAGTGAAAAGCGATTAAGTCCCTAATTAAGAGGGATTTGAAATAAAGCTTCAGAACGAATTCTCGGAACCTAACGCTTAAAATAGGCGTCTTGAAATTTTCAAATATACTTTACAGACGTATTGACAAGCTCTTAAAGACCTTCTTGTTAGTTATGATAGCGTTAATAAGTCCATGGAACTCTATTTTCTATTTTCTGAATTTTTCCATTATTCGCAATAAGTTGTTCAACTAAATTTCAACTAAATGCCAATGACCTGCCCCCTATGCATCGTGGATTAGTGATGAAAGTTATCTATTGAGATCGATTCCATATAGCTATTAATGTATGTACATCTGTCTATCTTCAAATGGATAAAAATCATTGATTTGAGAAGAATTTTACGATTTACGAATTTATTGTCAAGATTTTAAAGAGAGAGAGAAAGAGGGGGGGGACTTCATTTTGCTGCCCCTAGAGCTTATATACAACGGCATTTCGGTTTCCAAAATTACATTTTTCCGTTACTCTTATTGAATCTATTATTCGCAGTGATTGTGTATTTGAAATCAAAGCGTGTCCGTTATCACAAAAGTACAGTGCACTTGAAATGTGTGTATAAATAGTAAAGAATTTATCAAAATTTCAGACAAATGACAATTTGAAGAGAGCGAGAGATCGAGAATGTGCGCGCGCGTGTATTCGTGCGTGCACCTGTACTCGTACTTTTTCTTGATCTTGTTCTTGCTTTTGTTTTTGTATAATTGCACGTCCATATTATTGCTAATAAATCTCAATGGCTTTATCAAGACATTCAATAATAGCGGTTACAATTTGTCGTATTTCTACTCTCAGAATCGATAACCATATCTATCAAATGTAAAGTGTCGTAACAATTTTAACATATATATATACACACACACACACATTCATAGATTATTATTACAAATTTGTGTAAAAGCGCCATCAAATGTAGCCAAATAAAACAAGAATATACTGCAAATGCATTGAAAATACTTTAAAAACAAAAAAAAAAAAAGGTATAAAAACAGTAAAAATAATTGAAAAAAAAAAAGAAAGAAAGAAAGAAAGAAAAAAACCAAATTATGTGTATTAAAGTGAAAGTATACAAAAAACAACAACACACGGAAAAAAGTAAAAAGAGATAACCTTTGTTTGATATGAAAAAAAGAAAAAATAAAACATACACACACACATACACACATACACACACACATACATATACATGTATGCAATTCCCATGAAAAGAACTCAATGTGAAACGTAACAATTAAAATTCCAATATTAGCACGTTTTTAGCATTCAGAGCTTCTTAGTTTTCAGTACATGTACAGCATACATGCATACATATGCTTATGTGCATTTATCCAATGATCAACTACTTTGAGACGACAAAAAGTATAAGAGGTTATTCAAGGCCGCATATTTCGCTTATAATTCAACGTCAGTTTATGATGAATAATAAAAAAATAATAAATAAATAAAAAAAAAGAGGCCATCGCCTAAGCCAAATTCCTCGATATTCACTAAATAATAAATTTTGTTTATCTCAATTGCAATAAATATGTGCATCGAATGAACACAAAAACGATATCTTCTTTTGTAAGAACGTAGTGGCTTCGTTGTGAAAAAAAAAAAAAAAAAAAATGGTTACAAAGTGATCGCGAAAAATGCTATCTAACGCACGCTTTGTTCCCCATTTCCGTGAATTGTGCTTTGAAAAAATCACTTCTCGCTCGATGATGCTAACCATGGCAAGGCAGGCGCCTTTTTTCCAGTATTCCAGCGAGCTATAAATCATAGATTAAAACAAAATCGCAATGAAGAGAATCTATCTTCCGCAGCTGCGGTTGCGAGTAACGAATTTCAGTTAATTGCTTTCAAGATTCGCGTGACAATTTTTACCAGACCTTGTCAACGATTCCACTTATTAGGTGTAGGAGAATACATTTACCAAAATTGATTTCGTTCTGGAAATTTTCAGTGAAACCTTTACATCGTTCCGATAGGCCGAATACCATCGATGATGACCCACTAAAAGTTATGATTGCAACTGATCGACAAAGAACGCTTCGTGAGATAGCACTTCTCGCTTAATTGATACAAAACAACCGATTACCGCAAGAAATATTCAGACAACATAATATTAATAAATAAATTTTGACCCAAAAACGAATTGTTGAACGTTGAATATGGATTTTGTCGGTCCGTCTTTCTAACGCTGCATTTTAGAAGAGATTTGCGATTATCAATATTTATGAAGAAAAATCGGTTAACGTAAGCAATGAATGGGCAAAATTGCTATGGTTTGCCGTTATGTTTTTAAAATTACTCTCTCTCTCTCTCTCGCTGCTGTACTACAGCATCGCCCATAGAATATACGTTTAAATTTTTGTATATTTATCCGCAGCTGCAGCTTATGAGTAATAAACGAAAGATTAATTTTTTATTCCTCTCAAAAAGCAGAGGTGTCCTCAGTTTATATGGTATTGTAGACGTGTCCCTCGATTTATTTGTGCCTCATTTTCAATACCCATCTGCGTGCGAGAACTTTTAATGTTTCTATCAGTTTTGAGGACGATAGTTGCATTCTTGCGCCCAACAGACAGATTACATAAACGGACAGACGGACATAATTAAATCGATTTAGCATTTGGTAATGATCGATAATACATATAGTTTTCTCTGGAGTCTCTGGAGTTGGAGTTTCCTTCTGGGCGTTGCAAACATTTTCACCTCATCCTTCGGTGATGGGTATAAAAATATTGAATTAGCCAGCCATGGTTTCAGTTTGAGAATAAGCTTGGATCGTTTTCACATTAAACTGCCCATATATCTACCTGTCTACCTGTATGCAGTTAGAGAAACGGAAAGTTAAAGACGTAATATTATTTTAAATGCGTCGCGTCTTTCGTTTGAATTTCTTCCCTCTAGTGATAAGAATTGTTGTGAAGTGGTTTTGATAAAAATTCAAAAAAAAAAAACAACAACAACAACAACAACAACAACAACAACAAGAAAGAGAATACAGGTGCGGATACTACTACGCTTAGCTATGCTTGTAAATATTCTAACGTCATCAAATCTTATAATTCATTTCAACTATCTTTGGATTTCTCTTGATAGGTTTATTATGTCGATATTTGTTTTCCGGCAATGGGCTTAAAAATGAAAAATGAACTTAAGTCAAAAAATTAATAACGATAACATCATGCACGTACACATATATAATTTTTGTTACAGATATAGAGGTAAAGGGAATAAAATTTAATATAGATTCCTTTACGATACGATTCTACACGTGAATGTTTTTTCTATGAACGCATTCACCTATGCTACAGTAATTCTTTCTTTATTATATTCCTCTTTACTGTGGTGTACGAACACCACGTTAAGACCACGATAATCGAAGAAAAATGTTAACATCACTTTGATTTTTGAGCGATTGTGGGGCACTTTTTTCGATCTTGGCTCATCTTTTGCGCGGTATTCATTCAATTGATCGATCGATTGTCTCCAGGTCACATAGTAAAATTTCATCTTCCGTAATAATACCGATTGATAGTCAGAAGTCATCTCCTCGAACCCATTGTAAAAAACGGGAAAAATATTTTTGTGTCGTTTATGATGTGAAATTTGACACACATGTCTGTCATAGTGCTACAAATTTGGAAAAGCAATGACTCGGATATTCTGATAAATATGCCCGCGCAACTTAACTTGAACATGTGTATGTACATCGAATGGAAAATCTATTGTAAAATTTATTCAATAAAAATAAGAAGAAGAATAAGAAGAAGAAGAAGAGGAAAAAGATTTTGTTGTATTAGAAAAAAGAAAGATCTGCTCTAACTGAAATTTTACCCGTTATTGTTGAAATCGGAATTGTTTGTTTTATCGTTTTTTTTTTTGATTTTTTATTCTTTGTTTTTTTTTTTTTTTTTTTTTTTTTTTTTTTTTTTTTTTTTTTTTTTTTTTTTTTTTTTTTTTTTTTTTTTTTTTTTTTTTTTTTTTTTTTTTTTTTTTAATACATTCTTATCGTATACATATGCAAATATTGTATAATAGTAAATTTAGGTTAAGCAATTTAGTGAAAACGAGAACATGAGAGCGTAATGTGACAATGGTAACGTTTAGAAAGCTTGCGAATCATTTAAAACATCAGTAAAAGATTAGATGCGAGTTGCTTTTCAATTAAAAAAGTTATAAAAGACTAAATTTAATTAAATTTAAGTTAATATATAAAAAATCCAATCCACTATGTGCGTTCGAGCAAAGTTCGTCAAGAAAACTAAAATGTTTGTATCCACTTTAAACTGAATCTTGATATCCATCACTTGCTTTAACCTAATATATATATATATATATATATATATATATACTTTATTTTATTTTATTAATCGTAATCATGTCTGGGGTTTAATTGCAACCGATTTTACAATGCACGTCTTGAAATGCTTGCACAAGATAAAGTGTTACGGGCGAATGGTCGAAAAGTTGCTTCGATCCGAACGATTTTCCATTACGTTCGTTCTTGGGCCTAAACATATCGATGCACTAAATTTCATTATAATATATTTCAAAACTTACAACCTATAGGTTGCACAGATAGACAGACTAGCTTCAAAGTCAATATAATAAACGGTGGGTCTGTCTCACCCCCTTGACTTAATTTGCTTTTATATTAAAAGCGGTATAGAGTGTGAACATATACACCTTATGGAATTATGTTAGTGATTGCAAGGGGCAGAGTAGACCCTCGTTCTTGAGCGGCCAAAGAGAGCAAGTAAGAAAGCTAGTGAAGGAAACTGGAATAGTGACGAACTTAAAACGATCAAAAAATTCGAATCAAATTTCAGATTTTTTCAACTTAATTGCTTTCGGCCAAATCAGGATCATCAAGAAGCATCTGCAAGTTTCACTTGTCCATCTTCTCTTTATGACTTGGGCAGTTTCATAAACACGAGCGAAATGGCAAAATCTTTGAATCTGATTGCAATCCTCATGTGTATATCCACGTAATACAAACGCCTTCGCTGGTGCATATGAAAATATCCTTAAACTTGTTTAAATCACTTCAAGCGAACTCGATCCTTTTTTTGCTCGCAAATAATTTACAGTCGTTGATAAGAAACCTCTTTTCACTTAATCTTAGAACGATGTCTCAGCGAAGCAACATTTGCTCTGTAAGTCTTCTTAGCATAAACATGACGTTTTTTGTTCTTGTCTTTGTCTTGGTCTCGTACTTTGTTTACTACTTGTTCGAAATAGCGTCAACTTTTATATTTCTAAGGCGGTTAAGTCCTTGTAATGATTAGAAATCCTTACTCCTTACACTCCAACACAATATTAATAGCGTTAATAGGTTAAGTTATTGGATTCGCAGGGCGATTACAATTTCAAAACTTCCTCCGGACCATTAATTTTTTCTTCTCGCAATTCATTTTGAATATAATCACAGAGAACCTCTCCACAAAAAAATGTCTTAACTCACCCAATGAGTTATAAGTAAATTGTGTCTATGTTTGATTTGATGCACACCATGTAAAAATTGAAAATTAATTAATATGAACTTTTCCTCTTATTCAACACAATTAAGAATTTTCTTTATACCCGCCACTGTAAGGTGGGGGTACGTTCCCTAAGACTGTAACACCCAGAAGGAAGCTTCAGAGACCCTGTAAAGCATATATGCATTCTTGATCAGCGCGAAATTCTGACTTGATTTAGCCATGTCTGTCCGTCTGTGTTCAGTGTGTGTTGTTGGCACTCTCCTGGTCGCCATAAATGAAGATATCAACTTCAAATTTGGTAGAAACCTGGTTCTGCACGCAGGTTGGTATTGAAAATGGGCCAAATTGGCCAGAGCAGAAGTGCGCAGTGAAACGTAAACTGAACGTAACTCAGTTTTTTTTTAACAAAAAATGTTAGATTTTTGCTTGTTATTCGGAAATTATTAAAGTTATTAGGCTGAAATTTTAAACATTTACTTAACGAAACACTCTACTATTCTAGTCTCTTCAGGTCGCCAAATGGAACCAATCGGCCATGCCCACACAAAGTTACGAGTAATTAAATTTTATTTTAATTTTCACTTTTTTGAGGTTTAATTAGGTTTATTTTTATCATAAAGCAAGCAAGACAAAATGTTTAAGACTATTTCGTGCATTGCGCAACTGAAGATATGTTATCTGCCTAAAAATGGATTAATTTTAAAGTGATTATGGCAGATACCGCTGCTGTTAATTTTTTCTTAATAATACCAGCAATATGGGTATCAAAGAAGAGAACTTGGTGAGCAGAATGCGAACAGCATAGTGGCGGGTATACGAGATTCGACCCCCGCCGAATATAACTGGTTTTTGTTACTTGTTTTTTCTACATTTAGTATGAAAAGTGGAGGTATTTATTTCCTTCAATATTACTCCGCCCGATGACGACGTGATCTTCATTTCTCGCAATGCATTCTCTTTTTTTACCTCCGATTAAGGCGAAGTTATAGTTCTTGCAGCGGGGAAAAAAGAAAAAACCGAAAGGAATCGTATCAAGTGAGATCGAAGCTTGTTCGATCATATTGTGAGATCAAATTGAAATCTTTCATGAACGATCTCAAAAAAGAGATTTCTTTAATTGACCACAAATAAGGGTAATCGGCAACCGCTTATCTCGAACTTTTCCATGCGAATAGATTTCAATTTTTGCCATAAACAACTCGCTCAACGATCCCAGGTTTGCAAAACTTGATTTGAATTTACAAAGTTTAAGATACGCTTTGCGTACCAAAAACATTTCTTTTCTAAAACTCAAGTCTGTTTAACAAACGCACTGAATATGTATACGATTTGATTACAGCTCTCGAAATATTACAGTAAGCGCCCGTCACCAATTACATGTCTATATGTGTAGTGTTCTCTCGTCATTTCACTTATTGCCTAACGTAGAGTGTTTTAATATATGACTAAAGCCATTGAAAAAATTCAATTCCTACAAATGTGAAATTTTCCTATGATTTTCACTAAATTTTCATTAAATAAAATATTATAGCGATGAGTAGAAAAGACCGGGACGAACGGGAGATATGCGCCTTTTTTTGTAAACCCCATCTTTACTGCATTGTTACCAGTTCGCTCCTACTTTTATTTAATAATTAATTCCACTTATTGTGATGGCTGACTTTACTTCGCACACTTCTTACGTTTTTTCTACCTCAACGATTATCATTTTCTACTTTAATTTAGATAGAACTTTTCTTCCAAAAACGATTTCATTCAAACGACTCACTCGAGGCAATCGGAGGCGGACAAACTTTAACAGAAAAAAAATCTTACATAAGAGGAACTGTTTGTTATAACTTACACTACTTGCAGTACACAGTATATTAAGTTTATGGTTATGTATATAGTTAGCCAGAGGGACTTAAGATAGACTTAGATTGTGTCATATACCATCCACCCGATTCAGAGTCATTTCCTGAATTGATTCTTCATCTTTTTCACGTGTTTTCGTATTCAATCCACAAGTTCGCCGTGCTTAAGGGATTTTGACGAAATTCGTCACAATGGCTTGCCCTCGTCCCAAGGAGGAGGATAGGAGAACCCCTATTGAAAATTAACTCGATCCGAGCATTTTTGCAATATATATAGCGCCATATAGCGCCTTCTTTTTGAGAAGAGCTCTACGATGAAAAAGAAGAAAACACGAAAATGTTTTGCGCTAATCGCTGAGTCCTAATATTTCGACATATTCAACTGATGTGAGATATGTAATACCAATGGGCCAATTTTTTGCACCCCCACCCATGTATAACCTAACTTTCGAAAAGTTCGAACTATAAATACAATCTAACCATAAACGTAATTAGACATAAAATTTAACTGATCCACATGGATCCATATGCTAGACCCCATTTCATATAAGACGCCATACAGCGATGATGTGTAATTCGCAATTTTCTTATATAGCGAACATCGACAAAAGATAATAAAATTTTGAATAAAAACAAAAAATTAATTTTGCTGAATTTGGATCACGTCAACTGATTGCCTCACGACTGTAATCACGCCTCCTAACCTATGGACTAATGCATCAGTCTTAGTTTACTGCTAACAACTGCATTAGTCGTAGCGATGTCGGGTATCGATTGGCCGGTCTTGATCGATTATTAAAATTTTCATATGTTTTCTTTATCGAACTGTAAATTGGTAGCGTTGATTGCGAACACGACCTGCTGGCTGGCGATAATATATAATGGAATTCGTGGAAATGCATTATTAAGAGGCACTCGAGCTACTTTCAACTTCATTTTACTTTGAATTAAAATCGATTTCAAAATTTCAATTAAATTTTCGTTTATTTAAAATATTGGTTGGTATGCGTTGCATGCCTTTACTTTTCGCCATACTCTGCTCTTTAGTTAACTAAAAATCTTTATAAGTAAGGTTTTTTTTTTTGTTATTGTTTTTTTTTGTATTTTTTGTATTTTTCCTTTTCCAAATTGAAAGTAGTTTTACGCATATCTTAGGTGTGTCCATGAGAGATCTCGAAAATATGTATGCGCGTATGCCTATGTATATAAATTTTTGCATAAACATTTACATTAACATATATAAAATATAGCAGCACATAAGTATGCAATTTATTTAAACAAATAAATAAATTGTATTTAGCGATAATGATATATATATATATATATATATATATATATATATATATAT
>KK502454.1:621081-665413 GCA_000688735.1 Glossina austeni
TTTTTATACAAACTAAAAGAATATCGATTGCATTTATGATTATTTCTTGGAAAAGGAAATAAATAAATAAACGATATATTTGCCTAAAATCATCATCTTATTACACTACATTTCGTTATTTATCGTCTTTTTATTCCGGTCTTGATTAACTAATTTCGTTAATCTCGCCTGAGCGATCTAGTAGACAAAGGATCTCGATCAAAAATGCACTTCAATGCACTTCGGTTCATATCTCAAGTGCGGATAAAACGGATGGATAGTCTGCGAATTTATTTGTATTTGTTGTTGTAGTTAAAGTATTTTCACTTTCGAATCTCATTGAAGAACTTTAAAAGCCAAACTGTCCAGAGACTTCGTAGCCTGATGATGAATTAATTGACAAAATAAATAAAGCAAAATAAATTTGCCCTTAAGCAGGCGTATTCCCTCTAAAATTTATACAACATTTCACAGCGATCATCTAGGACTAGTGAATCATTCAAGCTTTGCATTGATTTTGCTTAAAACCACTAAGCCTAAGGCCTCGATGTCCAGCCCTCAAATTTC
The DNA here is from genome assembly GCA_000688735.1 of Glossina austeni. Classification (NCBI taxonomy): domain Eukaryota; kingdom Metazoa; phylum Arthropoda; class Insecta; order Diptera; family Glossinidae; genus Glossina; species Glossina austeni. The sequence goes on from KK502454.1 coordinate 621,628, forward strand.
TTACATCTTAGATCGCCAATAAATGAACGAATGGGTGAATACGATTAAATCGATTTATTTCGACGACTATGTTGATAAGAAATACGTACATTTCTGGGGGAAAGATCTGTAGAGCCATTGGAGAACTCAAAAACATTATGGGATTTTTCTCTTTTTGTTTTACAGGAGAGCGAGGTGGAGGGGAAGGGGAGTAGAACTAGCAAAGCACGCATGAAAAGCGAGCGATTTTTTTTTTTTTTTTTGTTTTGTTTAATCCTCACTTGATTGGCTTTCAATAGCAAAACAAAAAAAGAAACACGAAAATGATGGCGCCTTCGCGCCTCACAGCTTAGAAATACTGGCATCTTTTACTTACTGCAAACATCAAATAATAATAAATGTGAAACTCTTGCGATTCTCTCGTAATTAATTCACATTAAATGAAATATTTTCAGTTTCTTTTTTTTTTTTCAAGACGAAATCGTATACAATTGTTTTTTTTTTTTTTTTTTTTTTTTTTTTTTTTTTTTTTTTTTTTTTTTTTTTAATCAAAGCTTCACAATCAGGAGCTTTAGCTTTACTCAAGCGCTTTCAGGTAATAACTTTCTTCAATTCATTTCTCATACGGACATACACGCATAACCATACAAACACATACATACACACAGCCACTTGCGCGCGCACGCAGGCTTATATGCATGTAAATAAGAAAAAAAAAAAAAAAATTACAGATCAGTTTCGAAGCAAAATAAGTTTGTATGAGTGTGATTTTTATTACCAAGATTTAAAATGCGGTAAGAGAAGTACGTACATGCATAGTTACTTACTCGCATACAAGCTCGCTTAAAGTCTTACATGCATTCAAACCTATTCATTATATACTATCGTATACTAATATGTCTGTCTGCATTTATTTTTATGTTTCAATGTGTACTTATGTACAAATGCCGACTTAATGCCGCATAATATTCTCGAGCCTTATTTTCTCTCCCGCTCTCGGTTTGAACTTAAAAAAGAATTTAATTCTTTTTTTTAAAGGTTTTTTTCTTTCTTTTCGCTTGCAAGCGACCCTATTCTGGTTTTATAAATACTTATATATGTATATATATATATATATATGTAATATATATATAATAAGTAGATATACAACCATACATATTTTGCCTGACAAGAATTGCTAATTCTTAACAACAATTCCAGGCGGACGGAGGTTGTTGAACCTTCAATATGTATATTTTATTTACGCTCTGTTGCTGTCAAAACAACATAAGAATTGTGAAATGTGTGCTGTAGAGAAAATAATCGCGTTTGCGGTCATCGGTGGTAGCGATAGTAAAAAATAACAATTGAATAGAGTAGAATGGTAATATAAAAAGCAAAAGGAGTTAACAAAAAAATTTGTAAATTATTCGTAAGGTCTCCTTAATGCTTATAACCAAAGGCCAAATATCAGTTGTTTTCCTTCAATCAATCAATCAATCAATCAATCAATCACCTCTGAAATTATTGGCTAGCATGCTTGCCATCTAACTGGCTAACTGGCTGGTTAACTGGCTGATTGCGTGGTTGATTGGCTTTTAACCGCTCTGGCTCAATGATTATTAAATCATATAAAGAAATATTTTTTAAATATATTTTATGAACGAAGCTAAGAGCGGACTTTGGCTAAGACTACGTTTCGTTAGTGTGTTAATAATAAGCTATATTTACAGTTATATTTGAAAAATATTTTCTTAGTATATCGTACTTGCTAACCAATGTACAAACCGCAAAGCATAAACGCCATTACTCCACTTTTTTTTTTTTTTTTTTTTTTTTCGTTTCTGTACTCGTAATAACACGTTTCTACAACTAGCATAAGCAACTTTGAAGGAATTTACTAGCAACAGGTAGTAATAGAGTTTATTTACTAACAGACATTTATATACGGGCCTATATATGTGCGTATATATGTGTACATATATATATATATATATATATATGTATATATAGCGATATGTGTACACCGATATAGAGAATAGCCAGCCAAGCATTATAGTGCATTATAGTAACAGGTAATTATGTCAACGTATGTATATGTATATACAATACTTTCAAGTAAATTGTTTATGACCCCTCCGCGTTCGTTGTCCGCCTGCATTTCAAGGATGTCGCGTGTATAGTAACGATCGTGCTTAGGTACGTGTATGCAAAAGATCGCTGATGACACCTAACCGAATGCGTTGAATTTTGTTTAAACTATAGTCGCCGGTAATTATTCAAAATTGCATTAGATAGGGGCAGTGTCGGGGAATTTTTTAAAATACAAAAAAATAAAAAAATACTTTCAATTATTCTATTTGCTAGTAGTTACCAGGTTTCTGGAATTCCCTATGATGGGATTTGTGCTACTTTTTTTCATAAAAAAAAAAAAAGAAAAACATTTTTTTTTTTTTTCATGGAAAAAAAAGCTATTATTGTAAATGTAAGAATGAAATTTATTGGTATTTTGTTATTGCATTTGAGCGAACACGAAAATTCACTTCATCATCTTGAAAAATTGAACTGATAAGCTATCAAAGCGTAACTCATGCATTTTATTTGTTTAGAAACTAACGTAAGTGATGCACACAATGATCATAACTTTTAAGTGCATTCATATGAGCATACAAACGATTTTTCCCGGTATTGACCTGTTTTCAAAAAGACATCGATTGCGGTACGAAAATAATTAAATAAAAGTATAATCCGAACGGGTTTTTCAACAGCAACTCCTTTCTGTAAATCTTTTCATTAAAAAATATTTTTTCTTTTATATTTTTCTTCATAATATTTTTAAAATTTCTTTTCGAAACTTTTCAGTTAAAACTTAAACTTAAATATAAAAATAAATGGGCATTTTGTTGACTATGAACAACCATGAGACGATCAAATCATGCATCAAATTAGGTATGGATTGTCTGTCCGTTTTACTTTCTTGCGTTCAACCGAGAGGCGGCCATTTTTGAGATATAATTTTAATGGTATCGGATAAATCGACGTATTTTGATCCAAAGACAAACAGATCGGACTACTTTTTCGCTACATTACATGATGAACTAAGTATTAGTATGGTGGGTTGTGACCCACTCCAGTGTTTTCATGCTGTTCGTTTTTGCGCATTTTTCTTTCGAAGAGTCAAAATTCAAGCATCAAACCGAATTGTTTTGTTTCTAATCACGGGATGAGTTTCATCATGAGCCATGTGACATTCATCTGTTCTGGGCATAGATCTTGCGATTTGTTTGACTTATGCCCTTATTATTTAGCTATCACGAACCTAAAAGCAAATCTCGCGTACATTCATTCTTGGATGCGATTTTTAAAAATCCCATGAGCCCATAAAATGAATATTCTAAAAATTATTGAGCTTAATAACATTAGCTATAAAATTAGGTAAAGGTTGCTGCTAGTTGTTCATTAGCAAACGTGCTTTTTCAACAACTCGCATCTCAAGCATATAATATAAGTGAAAATTAACAATTTTTATGAATATCTTAATATTTGTGACCTCTGCGGAACTTGACTATACATATCTTAAAGGTGAGGAGAGGAAGGTGGTGAGCGGATGATGTGAGAGAGAAAACTAGCCGCAAACTGATCAAGGAAAAGTTGACATAATATATGACATGTTATTGCGAACATGTTTTCCAATTCGAATCGACGATCAGTGACAAGTTAAGATAATCACATCAAACCATTAATGGCTGACTACTGCGAGATCATATTTAAAGCTATCATTAGTTAATAAAATTTAGACGATTTATGTTATGTTATGGGTTTATGCTCAGACTTGATGTTTTGTCATCTTTTCCAAGAATGTTTACATCTCATCTTCGCATATTCTAACAACAACTGCCCGGACGCCTTAGGGTCTCAACTTGGATCACACTGCTCCGCTAAATGAACTAAACGAAGCATTAAATATAGGGTGCGGACTAGTCTAATATACGCTCATCTAGAAAATATGAAGTCTATAAATTTCATATAATTTATATACACACACACACACATATATATATATATATATATGTTTGCTTTCTCCTAACATTGTAAAATGAGTTATTCGATAATACGCCAGACATGAAAATTAATGCATTTTTCCGTTGATTCAGTGATAATTCTTAAGAAAAAAAAAAAAAAAAAAACAACAAAAAATACAACAAAATTATAAATATTTATTAGAAAAATCAAATACTGTCTCGTTGCAGACTGATACGCTGAAATTGTCAACAGATAGCGATATGAATGATTGGTTCCTTGAAAGAGACGTCAAAGATGCGACTGTCATACTGAACGATAAATTAATATCGGATGCTTTGCTCAACGGAACTCTGCCAATCAAATCGGAACATTCGTACAGTTTAAATAGCGATGGGGACTCATTACCCGATTCACCCGGAAGTCTTCATACCAAAATGGATGGTAAGTTTATTTACGAAAATTAACTGGAAATTTTTATTTACAATTACCGCAGTTAGCAGAGCTGGCCTGTGCGTCGCACATCTTTTTTGCCTTTTTGCCTTTTTCCTTTTTTTTCTTTTGTTTTTGTTGTTGTTTTTCTCGAACAATGCGCCGATTTGTTTGGTAAATTATTTCATTACTTAAGTTATTGATATTAAAAAGCTTGTCTTTTGTCCGTTTCTTTGCGATGAGCTAGAATAAAAAGTCAGATGACAATTAAAAAACAATTGAATAAACATAAAATATTTAATCAATATTAACACAAGTGTTAACAATGAATTTCAAAGTGTTTTGTATTCCGAGTTCGTATGTAAAAAACAATAGATGTACAGTACGGTGGCAGAACAATAAACGAATAAAAAAATATTGTAGTCGTCAGTCAGGTCCATCGAAGAACTGAAAGTGCAATGTATCTCGACTTTCATGAACTGAGAGAAGCAGTTCTTTAAAATATTCCTTTTACTACCTAGATCAAGTTTTCCAAATACCAAAAATGATCCCGATGGTGTCCAGTTGCTATTAATTCCCACTTTTCATAGTTACGTCTAGAAGGGACCAATTCACGTTTGAAAGCAGATGAGATAATTATCCAGTTAGCAAGCTTAGGTGAAAAGGACAATAGTGTAACAAGTTTGTTAGCGAAAAATGACGTCAGCTCGCTTGAAGATGCAATCTGCGATATCTGATTTGATCAGGACAAAATAAGATTTTAATTTTAGCTCAGTCTAGCAACTTGTCACACACTAAAGGAGCGCAGTTTATAAGCTAATATATATATATATATGTATATATGTATATATGTATTTTTAAAAATTTTATCAAATTGAAATTATAATTAAAAATTATTTTAATTATATATTTATAAATATATATATATATATATGTAGATATGGAGGATGAATGTTATCCAGCCATTTCGTTAAAAACAGTTACTAGTAATATAAGAGGCCTCACTGGAGCTACCATCGATCCCAAATATTTAAACATCTCAACCAGCTCATCACTAACAACCAATTCTTTACCGACTAATAATGCATTGACCGGATTCAATCTGCAAAGCATGATGAGCTCAACGGCTTGTAGTGCAACTTCGACATTAACCAGTACCGCAAATTCAATGTCATCTGCAAGCGGCTGCCAGGCATCGAACAGCTTGTATGCTGGCCTATGCAAAATAACTTCAACTCCTATAGCGCTTGGTCTACGTGGTTGCTTAGACAATGCTCAGAATTCTGCGGATGCCAAATTATCAATCAATAAACAGCCTGCCCTACAATTACAACAGCAGCAGCAACAGCAGCACCAGCAGCACCAGCAATTGCAGCAACATCAATATCTACCTCAAGATGAGCTCTCCTCCATGATGGACAATGACTGTGGTTCGAGTATTTCTTCAAGGGAAGGCAGCCAATCACCGGACATCTGCTCAGATATAGAAATCGATGAATCCTGCATCAAAAATGAACCTCTTTCGCCAGCTTCAAGTTGTTCCCCCACACCCGAGATCACTGACGGGCAAATCAAAAACAACACAAACGGCACTTTAAGCTTGACAATGGCTAATATGGCAGCTTTCACCAATTCCGATTTAGTATTTGAACATAAGGTAAGCTCTTCACACAAATCCTATCTCATGGCATCGTTAATAGCATTTATGTTTTTGATAGAATGGTTGTCTACAGCTGACGCCGTCTTCACAAAGCCTGCTCAAGTCCCAGCAGATCATCATAAGCAGTTCAAACGCACAAAATGTCATTCTACCTAAATTTACCATAAAAGCTGAAAGTACAGTAACAAATACCGGAACATTTGTTACTACTACTACCTCGCCTAATAGTTCGACTAAAGCCAATAACACTTACGGTTTACCATTGACGCCGCCTTCTTCGCTCTCTAGCGACGGTTCTGAGGGTAATCTTACACCAGAACACATGCTATCGCCGCAATCACCCACCGCGACCAATACTAGTGCCACCACTGCAATGAATAGAACAACACCGGCAGTAACACAAACGATCAGTAACGGTGTTTTAACAGTAACTGCAATAAGGCGTGGCACCAATAGTAGTGCATCCTCAACTACCTCCAATTCCAGCAACAGCCTAACCAATATGGGACGTCATAATAGCGGCGGTACAACGCGCCAGCCAATACATACGCCACTAATCAGTTCTCAGCCGGTAACTAAAACTCATTATCGACTTTTGATCGATCACATAGTGCATATATATGTAAATGCTAAACAATTATCATTTCGTTTATCTATAGAAGGGTTCTACCGGCACCTTAATCTTAACCGAAGAGGAAAAACGTACTCTACTGGCCGAAGGTTATCCCATACCGCAAAAATTACCTTTAACCAAAGCCGAAGAAAAGTCCTTAAAGAAAATACGTAGAAAAATCAAAAATAAGGTAAAACGTAATTAAGTCTTAGATAAAAGAGACAAACAATTAATTAAATTTAAAATTTGTTTTGTAAACACGAACAGATATCCGCCCAAGAGAGTAGGCGTAAGAAAAAAGAATATATGGATCAATTGGAGCGCAAAGTAGAAATATTAGTTAACGAGAACAACGATTACAAGAAACGAGTCCAAACATTGGAAGATTCTAATGCCAGCCTACTTAGTCAATTGCACAAATTACAGGCCCTCGTAAGCAAGCAGAACCTAAAAAAATCTTAAATCCTTCTTTTAAAACCAATTGAAGAAATTGAAATTGTTTTGAATAATTTGCAAAAAATAACAAAAAAATAAGCAAAGAAAAATTGAAAGTTAAAAAATGAGAAACAAAATCCAAAAGAAAAAAAAAAGAAAAACGAAAAAAAGGGAAAGAAAAAATTGTTGCGATATTAAGTGAAAAACATTCCTGCAAAGAGCCTTTCCTTTGTAAATTGTTGATTTTATGAAAAAAAAAAAAAAAAAAAAAAAAAAGGAAAATTTGTATATTTTTGGAAAATTTTATTACTCGTACTTTTAAAAAGGAAGCATGATAACGTCAGAAAGGAAAGAACACAAAATTAAACACATTCAAACCTTTTCCCTTAATGTAGGCAAACGTAATCAATAACAATGTGATGTTATACCGGCCACCGCAGGATGGATGAAAGAAGCCTCGTAATTATGTCACTCTGCTTGTAAAAAGCAAAGAAAATTTCAGTGAAAAAATATATATATGTAAGATTAGTTAGTTATTAGACTTATCCGTCCATCCGTCTGTCTGTGTGTGTGTGTGTGTCAGTCTGTATGTCCGCCCGTTCGTTCATCCATCCATCCATCCATCCATCCATCCATTTATAAATCTTTATAAAAACCAATTTGCCAGAGAAGACTCGACAACCATGCGTATAAAAACTGACTGATCTCTCTTTCATTATTTGCAAACTATAGTAAATATCGATATGAAATTTTTGGCCTCGAATATTTATTAGGACTGTTAAGAAGCTTAGCGCGTTATTGTGGTGGTTAGTATTCAAGTGTTCGTTCCAATGCGAACAAATTTTTTTTTTTTTTTTTTTTCTCATTTATTATTAAAACAAATACAGAGAAAAGGAAAAAAGACGTTTTGTACATTTGTACATATGACTGCCTCGCCAAATGCCAATTTGTATCTATAAGCTTAGAATTTAAGCGTTTATACAAGATCACGATTATCATAGCTGGTGCGATCAATTCAGTCGTGACTGGCTATTAAAAGAGACTAAATAAGCACTGACAGCTCCTCCATTAGGACTTGACCAACTAACAAGTAACGTTATGTTTTAATAATGTTTTTTTTTTTCTTTTTTCCTTTTTTTTTTTTTTTGCTCTTCTTTGTTTCACGTGGTTTCATTCTTCCTTATGCGTCCAAATTTCCCTCTTTTTTCGTCTTCTTCTAAGTGGTCTCAACTTAAGTACTTCTTTATCTCAATATATTTATATATATATATATATATATATATATATATATATAGAATTAAATGCAGTTCGTTCGGCGGAAAGGTTCACTAAATAATTTTTATTTTGCAACTTTACGGGGAAATGCGAGAAAAGCGATTTGATATAATGAATGAAATGAAGATTTTTATATAAAATGATGGATGGCAGTTGAATGAAATGTTGCTCGCTTTAAGCAAATGAGAATAATATTAGAAATGAAAGTGAACTAACGTTTAACTTTTTTATTATTGCATCTTTTAACTGCCATAAGCGAAATGATGTGAAACTTCGATCTAACTTTGACATATTAAGCACTACCCTTTAAGTAGAACTAACTATACCTATAAGATGAAAATGTGTAAAAGTCATCAAGTCATCAAGTTTATCATTGTTTGAATCGTTCAAGTTATTCACAAACTCAAAGACTAGGTAGGCAAAGTTTTTGAAAGTTTTTGTTCAATGTCTCTTAAAATAGTGGCGTTTCTTTTTATTTTTTGTCTTCCAACGTATCAGATAATTGAAAAAGTCTTTCAGTTAATGGCATATATAAATTCCATCATTTTATTATATATTTCCCAATAGGGATAATAGTTGATGATTGGAGCAAAATATGCTGTTCGTCTGTTAATTGTCAAGGCAGTCAAGCGCAAATGTTAAACGAGAAATGGTAAACCTTCCCGACGCACTAACATGCTATAAATACATATATATATTCAATATCTTTTAAATATATATATATATATATATATATATATATTAATATTTATGTATGTATCACTACAAAGAGAAAACATCTCCGAGCCAATTATTGCATTATTATTATTCTTAGTTATTGTTTAAGTAGAATTTTCTATTTTTTAAAATTAAATTAAACAACAAACAAAAAAAAAACCAAGAAATAAAAACAAAAAAAAAAAAACAAACAAAAAAGTAATCAATAGAGCTTCTCTAGCAGTCTTCCTTCGACGAGAAGGACCATGACCATGTGAATTCTATTTTAACGTTAGTTGCATCTTTGCCCATTTCTATGCATAAGCATAAGTCTCACCCCGCACGCTAAACAAGAATTAAAATATTTAAAAAAACAAAAAAAAAAAAAAATCAAATCAAAACTTTCAGGCTACACAGTCAAAAGAGAAATTTATATAGAAAGGGCGATTTCTCTTCTCACGCGGTCTTATCATTTTGAAATATTTAAAAAAAATAAAAAAAAAAAAAAAAAAAAAGAATTGCTAAACATATAGCAGATGATTGAAAGTTTTAAAGCTTTAGGCATTGTTAAGAGTAATACGTTACATAAGGACACGAGTTGGCTAATGAGGCTTTATAATCCTAAATGAAACACGTACACGCATGCAAAACATATAGATATATACATACATTCCAAAGTTTTATGAATCTTTATTGTTATGACTCGCCCGCCAAAACTCAATAATCTTAGTTTTAAAATATTAAAATATAATAAATGAGAACGTGTGTTGTTAGCATGTTTTCATCTTTGTCTTCTTCTACTTCTTCTTTAGCTAAATTAATTTAAAAACAGAAAAACAAAAAAAAACAAATAAATACCGAAATTCTAGATGACCATCACCTTAGGCCAGAGGCTTATTAAATTTGTCATTCCGCGTTGTGGCCCCACAAGGCCCTCGATTGCTATTGAATAGACAACATTGTCCATATATGTTATATAAATTCTTTAATTTATCAATTTTGCACCCTTGATACGATACTTTTCCGTTGAGTTAGAGGTAATATTTTTGCGGCTCTGGACTTTCTTTGCTCTTTTGTTTAATATTTTCTCGTTTCTATTGTTGTTGTAAATCTTAATAACATAATAATTTTCTTCAAACTTATTTGAAATACAATTTTAATGTATTTCCAACAACAACAAGAACAACAACAACAACAACATATGAGCTGTGAACACTCCCTGTAATTTCAGTTTCATTCATAATTTGTAAAGAATCGTTTAGGGTCATGGTTATTGAATGATTCATCCGCCTTAAGGTGATAACAGATATCTTACTTATTAAACATTCTTATGAACATGGTTTACTATTATTAAGATTTTTATGTATCTCTCCCTCTCTCTCTCTCTCTCTCTCTCTCTCTTTTAAAGACGTTACCGTCTTTTAATTTTTATGTGAATCCTTTTAAATATAATTTCTTTCTTTTATTTTGTACATAATATAAATAAGCGATTATTTGTTTCTTAAAAATTTAAAAGAAAAAGAATTTATCATATATTCTGTATTTTTTATAATAAACTTTTTTTCTTTAATAGTCCAATTTTTAACAACAGAGAAAATAAGAGAAACATAATAATAATAATAATAATAATAACAATAATTATAATTATAATATTGATGTTCATATATACATTACTTAAGAAAAAGAAAACAAAAAAAAAAATAGAAAAAAAGATTTTAAAATTTGTGTTTCGTATCTGTTCAATTTTTCATCTATACGTATATATATATATATATATATGTATATAAATATATATTAAAAATATTTAAAAAAAAAAAAGGCAACAACACTCTACACACATATTTAAACACACAGATACGCCAAAAGAGGAATAATATTAAATATTTTTATGCATAAAATAGTCATTTGTTTAAAAAAAGAGAAGAATTTATATTAAATTTTGTTATGTATAATCATTAAGAGTTTAAAATACTATATGAAGTAATTATATATACATATAAAAATATAAAAATATGGACCATTTATTATATACCACATTAGCAAAAATATTTTGTCGTTAAAATGTTATGCGAGAGTGAGTGCCTCCCCTCTCCTGTAGAGAAAGAATTGTTGGTAAAATCGTTTGCTTTGTTTTTTTTTTTTTTAATTTTTAATTTTTATAAATATTTATAATTTCCTCTCTGTGCAATTTTTTAAAAAAGTTTTTTAGCAAAAATTCTTTTCTTTGTTTTTGTTTATTTTATATTTTTTTTTTGATTTTTCGTTTTTTTTTCTGCGAAAATTTTAACGCAATATTTTTTATAAAAATTCTTATAATTGTAAATTAATTTCTTCTATAGACGTTTGTCGTTTCTTATATTACATAATATATTTAAAATACAAATTATAAACTATTTAAGCTTGAATTTCATATGTAAACAACATACATATTAGCATTTATTCTATGAGCTGTCGTTTTCAATGTTTTCTCCTCTCTCTCTCCCTCTCTCTCTCTCTCTGTCTCTCTCTGTGTTTCTATGTCTCTCTCTCTCCCCACTCTCTTTATCTTTCAAAATTTTTCTCTATCAATAATCATAAGTATGTAAATGCAAAAATATTTCAAATGTAATATAAAATAATTAAAATAATAATAATAATAACAGCAAAATCACAATTTATAAAATAAAGTGCAATTGAAAATTATTATACATTATTATATACAATATCAGCGCAACACTAAATATCGCTGTAGTTTCATTTCATTCCATATATATATCAAAGTTGCAGAACGCGTTTATATATAAATTTAAACGCCGCAGTTACCATAAGCGAGAATATGCATATACATCGTGTATGTGAATATACTTGAAATCGAATTTTATTCTCAGCACTCTTGCGGGGCATCCATAAGAAATGCACAAGATAGACAGCAAAGTCAATTTCACTTTTCATTTTCAAATTCAAAAGAAAAAATGGAAATGAAAAATTTTCATTTCTTGAATTTAATTTTAGTTACAAAAAAAAAAAAACAAGAACAGCGAGAATAGGACTAAATTCTATATTGAGTTCATAGAACAAATTATATCGTTAATAAATATATCATTGCAATGAAATCCAGAAGCGACATCTTGCATAAGTTATGGTCAAATACAATCCAGGAACAATAATTGATTATGTATACATGTAGAAGTGATGCCAAGTTTTTGCCTTACGGATAAAAAACATCAGAGGGAAATATAGGTTTGTGTTTCGCCTGTTTTACGAAAGTGAAGCCAAGTTAAAATGCAATGCCATATAAATGTGTTGAAATTTTAAATAGCATGCGACAAGACAAAAAAACTAAATTACAAATTGAATACATATATATAAAAGACCCTAAATACTCAAAACAAGACTCGTACAATGTATACCTACTGCTTAGATATTCCAAACCCGCTGTTAAGTGCATTAGTTTTAGTGCCTGGCAATACTGTTGCGAAATTTCGGAAAATAAAATAATGAAAAAAAAAGCAATCATCTATTGACATCGGAAAAAAACATAAACTCATGTATATACACATATAGCAAGACAAACAGTATTTATCGTTCTCATTTCTTTAGTTAAAATTTATTAAATTTCTTTCAAACAATAAATAGGAACTCATTCACAACTTTATTAAATGGGAAATAAAAGCAACCGCAAGTGAAAAAGTATCAAGATTTTTTGGGCAAATTTTTAACACAAAATTCCAGTGACATACAAGTAAAATTTTTAAAGCAAATCAAGAAAAAAATCTTTCAAGAAAAATCTACAGACTTCTCGGTGTCAGTGAGTAGCAGAGCAGTAGCTGTAGCAGTAGTAGCGGTTGTGATTATACGATCTCGATCTGGATGAAAAAGTTGAAGCGGGCAGCAAGGCGTAGAGAAAAGGTAATATGTGACGTCTAATGTTCTTTCTCCTTTCGACACACATGTGAGACATTGTTTATTTAATGGAACAAGGGACACGAAATAGAGAGGGTTGTTAACAAGTGAATGAATGAAAAAAAAAAACTGAGCAGGCAGTGTGAATGTTTCTAGAACAATTGTTTACACGTCTTTTTTTAAGAAAAAAAGAATTGATATATGTCTTATCCGAAAATTATTTGAGTAATATTATCAAATATATAAATGTTTTAGTTATATTTTTTATATTTTTTGTGGAAAATTTTTAACGAAATTATAGCAAATATTTGAAATTTTGTGGAAAATTTTAATCAAAATTATAGCAAATATTTGAAACGTGAAGAGTTCTACTCGAAGAGTTCTACGTGAAGAGTCATACCTTTAAACTGCCTGCCTATATAAATGTTAGAAAGTTTTAATTTCCTGGGTATGCTTAGAAAACGTCGACGTCTCAACGGTGACGACGACATAGCGCACAACAATGACAATTCAACTATGTCCAAAAATCTAACTGGTTTTTGGAATTCCATATTTGGTGTCAATAGCAATGATTCTGATATAAGCAGCTCTAGTAATGCAACCGTCGCCGTTGCTCCCATCTCGTATTCAGACAGTGACATTGGCATGTGTGTTGATAGGTAATGTAAATGTATAACATATCAAAATACGTATATATTTTCAGCAGCAGCTCGTAAACATAAGGGTACCACTTAAACACTTAAGACTGACTGGAGCTTAGGAGAGCAGTTAAAAAACAATATATATATGAAATAAAAATATCGCACGAACATTAAAGCATTCCGCTTAGCATTAAGTTGGGAAAAAAAAAAAATAAAAAATAAAAAAGAAATACAAAATAAAAAATCTAAGGAAGTCAAGTACCATCAACGCATTAATAAAGTTGTCCGGACAAGGGGGCACGAAAAAACACAAAATATTACAACAGGAAGAAGAAGCAATGGAAATTGATCCCTCTCCTGTGCCACCGCCTCAGGAGTATTCGGACAGTCCATCCACTACCTATCAATCAGAATTGTCGATGAACTTTGATTATTTGCAAGGCTTGCATTCAGATTCATCGGCAATGGACGCTACCACTACTAGTTCTACCTCGCGCCCACAAGACGGAAGCTCACCACGCCACTTTAGCGCTGTCACCGCATCGACAACTAACTGCCAGGTCGACGATAGTAGAGTGGTGGACAGGTGCGACGCTCTTATGCCAAAATCTTATTTTAGTAAACCGATATTTTACACAATTTTTAATAGAATTCCATCAGTTTCTTGTGTTCGTAGATTAAAGACTCAAACACGAAGTATTACTTATTCCCTTTTTTTTTCTTTTATTTTATATCTTCGGTTCTTTTTTTGGTTCTTTGACTGCAAACCGCACAACACGATCATTATCGTCATCTTGCCAACACAGACCTTTCAATTTAAATGAAAGGTAACTCAGATTAATAACTCTTTTCTCAACACAAATATATTTCGTAATTTAATAATTATTTCATCATTTACTTTATATATTTTAGGTTTGTTACCGTTCTAGACCAGTTAGATGCACGAGTTGAAAAGTTTCGTAAGGATGCTTTGGGCTTGCAGGAGAAGCGTGACTTCTTGCTTATGTCCATCGATTTGATAAAAAGCAACGATTCAATGCAAAATCTAACCGATTGTAAGTCGTGCTAGATAAGTTTTACGATAAATTCTGTTACACATTTTCTTTTCAGCCGAACGGGAAGAGATCGGTTGTTACTTACAGCGGGTTAACGCTCGTTTATCAACTGTCGAACTGAATGTACGCACTGTACGTGATCGCTCGCAGGAGGATTCTCTAAGCCAAATCAATACGTTAATAGACTTGATGATTACTATGGGTGATCCGGTGCTGTCACGACAACGTTGTCAAATGTACTTGAATGCCTGTTGCAGTGCTGGAGAAGATGTTAGCGTTGCTAACACAAGTGATATGGATGAGTATAGAGTTGATGTTGACGTGGATGCAGGTCCGGTAGATAAGAAATTCGAAAGCGTTTTGCTGGGCTGCACCTTAGACGATCAAAAAAATATTAAGAAACGTTTGCATGCACTAATGGGATATCTTAACAAACAGATAATACATCAATAAACATCCGATTCCAACAATGATCGACTTATAAATACACGGCAGACATACACATAACACCGCCATTTTTATGCTTACACTTCTAGGTTAGGAGCGCTCAGTAACAGATTTTTTATCCTGGCAGTAAGCCCTAGACTAGGTTTACTATAATTGTTTTTCGATTTGATATTTTCTCCCAAGCTCATTACGTACATAATTGTGAACGAAATGTGAAACGAAGAATACATCGCCTTCTTTATTTATTTATTCTCTTTTTTTTCCTTTTTATTTTTATTTATTTTTTTTTTTTTTAAGTTTAACGAATTTATTGCAAAATAATGTAAAAATTTCGAAGCCCGAAGTGTATTGACGAGACGATAGTTAATAAAATGAATTATAACTCAAAACTTTAAATGTACTCATCTGGAGTTAATCCTCTTGCCAATGATCGATTAGGGAGAATAGCGAACCTTTAGTGCGGAAAAATATTTGCTTTATATTTCGAGTTGTTAAGTATATTATTTCATTATCTTCGGCAGTAATATTATGTTTGCGGGGGCAACGTACTACAGCGCCAAATGCTGGTATAGCATAAAACATATCATTTCGATCGATTAGCAAACTTTCGGCAGATCCTAATAAGCTGCCAAGCAGTTTCAATTGTAATCCAGCATTAACGATATCCGACGAATTGCTAATATACAGTTTATCGTCTTCATCAGCGATTAAAATTTCCTTTTGATGACTAAAAGCAACATTTCGCGGTTTAACTGGTAAGCTGACAGCAATATCTTCATATTTCTTACTCAACAAGGGATATCGAAACCATTTTTGCTCGAAGATATCATAAGCCACTAAATGTGTATCTTTAGCTAGGATAAAATAAATGAATTGTTCCATACCACGTTTACCCATAGCCGGTCCCAATTTAATATCCAATAATTGTTCGGGTCTTATTTTCATAAATTTGTGACAATCAATGCGTAACACTTCCATGCCCTGACGCATGAAATCGAAGGCTAATAATTTCGGAAGACAATTATTTTGCTTAGCTGACCAATCAAAGTCCATAACCCATAAGCGTTGAAAATTATCCATCTGTGACCATCGGGCTTGTTGTATTAGACGGCAATTCCTATGATGATCGGTATTATGGAATGAACGATGGGGAAACACTTTGGGAATAGGAAATCGTACACATGTCGTTGGCCATTCGGTTTCAATAAGTGTGGGAAATATTTGACTTTTCGTTTCGATGCTAAGGTACACGTGATTATTGTTTGTCGATAGATGCAAGACACGGTAAGGTCCTTTCAAGCCACATCCAGCCAATAACCATGATGCCGACGAAGTATTGAATACGATTAGTGCCGTTAATAATATGACTGAATTATGCATGAACATGTCAATAACTGTTCTTTTTCTATGGACAAGTGCTTAATCTGCACAATTCGTTAATAATTCATACGAAGCGTGCACCAATAAATGCCAGTAAAAAATGGTAAACTTCGATGAGCTAAACGACCAACGTTAAGCAATATCTTACTTATACTAACTTGGGGGGAAAAGTTGATTCTTCTAGTGTATGCGAAACGGTGCGAGCACTAAGAAAGCACTCCAAGATCGCTATATTCGCTCACTCTCGTAGTGGTTGCCTCGAATTCAGTTAACACTCGATTATAGCGTTTTTTTCCTTCTTGGGTTTTTGATGATCTTAGCAAAAAATACTAAATGCAAGTTTAAGTTAAAATTAACGCCAACAGAAGCATGTGACAATAAACCAAAATTCCAATTGGAGTACAGCGTCTTAAAGAAGCTAAAGGCATATTAAATTTTTCAATGCATTTGTAATGCCGAATGATCAAACGGCTGAAAACTACCTTTCCAACAAACGTCAACCAGTGCAACTGTACTAACCAAGAAACCACAAAAAAAGATGTGCACGACAAATTATCTGTCAGTCCTTGATACATAAAGTGTTTGCAAAATCGAAAAACAAACCTAAGTACTGATATACAGGTGTACGTATATATATTGATTAGTATTGGAAATCTAAATCGATGTAAGCATTTACATCTGTCCATCTATCCGTCTGCTTAATGTCACCTGGTAAATATATTGCTGGTCGCAAAAATTTAGAAATCGTCTTCAAAGTTGGGAAAACCACTTGAAGTTCTCGCATCCAAATTGGTGTTGAGAATTGGTCGCGCCTACACTACCCTAAGAACGTCTCGGTTTTTAAGTACAAAGAAAAAATTGAGTTTATTTTTTAATGCGGTCCAATGATAAAAAAAACTTTCCCACGTATATTCTATGCGTGAGTGATCCGGTACAATGCGTGTACAAAAAGGGGAAAAAATCAAACATGTTCACCGTCGAGCTTATACAGTATCATGTTTCATGTTTTTTTAATATCAAGATACAAAATTATATTCGGCTGGGACAGAATCCTTTATACTCATCGTCGTTATTCTCCATTTTTCCTATTTCTCATCGTGTGTCTAGTGTAGCTTATCCGTGTAATGGGTAAAAAACATAGAAGGTAAAGGTGTTCTCAATTTTTTGTTGCATTATAGGCGTGTCCCGACCTTTTTGGAGAATGTTTATCACAGGTACCGCTTAATTGTGCAGTTGCGCAGAAATGGACAGACGAACAGAGTGTGTGGTACTGCAGGCGTGTCCTTTGATCGATTTCAACCATTTTAGAGCATTTTCAAGATCAACCTGCGTGCAAGAACTTCAAATGTTTCTTCTAAATTTAAAGTCGATAACTTTATTATTGCTGCCAGACGAGTGTTTACCGCAGTCAGACGGACGGACAGGCTGATCAAAAATTTATATACTTTTAGAGAGTCTCTGAAGCGTCCTCATTCTCCGGTGATGAGTACAAAGATCAGCAACGCTCACCCGATATTGAGTTTTTCTCTCTCTGACTCGTTTCTTCGGAGAAAGAAGCCGAAATATCGCTCATATATTATTATTATATATATTAAAAATAAATAAATAAATAAAAGATGTTCTCCGTACACAAATACGCTCTCAAAAGACTCGTGCATTTTTAATTATTTTCCTCTATAACTTACAATCCCGTGGAGAGATTTGCGAAAAATTGTTACCCTGGTATTCATTGCAATCATTCGCATATTCCGCCTGAGCAGTTAAATAGTTGACGCATATATCCCGTTTTACGTTTATTGAATGATCTTTGATGCTATCGGTTTTTATAGTTTTCAGTCTCACAGCAAAAACAAGTAAGAAAATTAAATTCGGTCGGGACAGAATCTTTCACGGCCGTCACCGTTTACCCCAAGAAAAGACAAAAGAAGTAAAAGATGAAAAGTCTGAGAGCGTGATGCTCTATAGTATGGAGTGGACGCATCTTCTGCGATTTCTTCTATTTTCTAAATAAAAGTTCTTGTCGTATAGGTATGCGAGCGTTGTAGGCGTGTCCTTTGAAAATTTTAGGTTAACTCCAATTTCTTTTGCAAATTTGTTGGCGATATCTTCATTTTCGCTAACGAAAGAATGCTTACCCCCTGTGACCCTACTCAGATGAAAAGGCGAACAGGCGGACATGTTTAAGTGCATTCAAGATTTGAAAATGGTCAAGAATTTGTACACTTTATGGGGTGTTCGAAGCTTGCTTCTGCGTGTTATAAAGGTATTGAAAAAAGTAATTCAGTTTTTATACACTATAATATTGTGTAGGCATGGTCAATTTTTTTCATTTTTATGCACAAATGCTACAGCATTGCCCATAGAATATGCGTTGAAATTTTTATACCTTTATCTGCTTTAGTCCGTGAGTAATGAGCAAAAAAACCAATTTTTCATTTCTTTTGAAAAACAGAGGTGTTCTCAGTTTACGTGGTGCTGTAGGCGTGTCCTTCGACCAGCTTGGCCCATTTTCAATACCAATCTGCGCGCAAGAACTTCCAATATTTCTGGCGAAATTGAAATCGATTGCGTCATTTTTACGGCCAGGAGAATATTTAGAACCGGCGGATAAATGGACATGCTTAAATCGATTTAGAATTTCATGCTGATCAAGAATATATATGCTTTGTGGGGTTTCTAATGCTTCCTTCTGATCATCTAATGATGATGACCAGCGATACCAAGTGGGCTGGGGCACAGCTAGGTGTGTGCAGGCTGTGCCACGACAACCTTGGAAGCATTTTTTCCCTTGAGAAAGGATAGTTTGGACTGGTCGTCCGGGACGTGTGGATAGTCCAAAGGCAAATGTGGCTCCGGCTGCGTACAGTATGAGATCACCCAAAGCTGTATAGCTTGGTGTAAGTTCTGGTTTGAACGAGAAGCCAAGAAGTAAAAGGGTGTCCACGGGGGTCAGGTTGCCCAAAAGTTGGATTGCTCCGGCAGGAAGATGCACACTACCCATCGGAATGCCAGAGAATGCCTTCTTGCCTGACTGCTGGGTACGGCCCTTCGGGGAGTATTCGTGGTGGCTGTGGTTACCCCAAAGTTTCGCGGGGAGCTTTTGAAGAGGTACTTAGGTAGGCCTCGACGCAGACCACTAAGCGAGAATTTGGCCCACACCCATTTTCTATTGCGGTACTTCAGGGTAGCGAGGCCCCCTTCAATGGGGATTGTCTCTCTCCCTGAGGGGTCGTCAATCAACTTACTTTCGATTGCCAATGGTTGTAGGCAACCCGTCTGATTAAGGTTTCACACCAGGTTAAACGACGTTAAACACAGACAGACATCTGATCGTTGCAAACATTTTAACAAAATGAATATACCCCTCATCCGTCCCTACGGTAGATATAATAATATTTATATATGTTGTTCACTTTTTGTAGTCATAATTAAGAGGCACACGTTATACTGGATGAGCACGTGCCAATTTAAGACAACTTTGCCCCTAAGAGGTGTTTTTTATTTTTCCTTTTTTGATTTTTTCAAGGGAGCGGTCTACCATTTTCGATTTTTCTTATTGGGAAGATACTGTTGTATTGTCCTTTCGCCAATTGGAATAACAATTATTCCCTGCCTACAGGTCCATTTTATTAAACAGCTTCCGCTATAAAATTCCTGCCGTCGAGTTCAAAATGTACATGTATGTAAAATTTAAGGGCCAGCTAAGTGATCTTGAGCTATATTTGCGAATCGAATCGAATAAAGCACATCTACCTCACACTTTGTGCGCTGTGCGCTGCCATTTGAATTAATCTCATGTTCACTCTTCGTTGGGAATTCACTTTCAAGGCTGAATTATAATCATTTGAACTAAGGTCCGTAGAGAGCAATCTTTTACCTATAATAACATTTTTGGCTCCCCGTGATCGTTTTATGAATTGTTTTAAAAGTACATACCAATCCAATTCGCTTTAACTCATTGAAAATATATTTTTTTTTTTTCTTTAATATGAGCATTCACTTAGGGATATGTCCTGTTCGTGTAACATGGTGACGGTCAGAATGAAATGAAGAAAGGTAAAGAGTTAATGTGGTAGATAGGCTCAGCCTAGTGGCGCATAAGTGCTCGCTATAGTCTACCGCACTTTAAATTTGAGACCGTCAACACTGACTCATTGACAATATGATCGGTTGTTGGCGGGTGAATTGTCCAAGAGCTGGGGTATATAAAAAAAAAAGCCGCATAACTTATTGCTATAGCGCGATCTTTTCGTCTTCTGTTTGGCTATGAGCGAAACAGTTATCGCTTCACCATTGTCTCGAAGAGTGTTTCCCTAGTTGCAGGCGTAAATTATAGTAAGGGAAACATAAGCAAAAGTTAACGGTTTTATCGAGATTGATTCAGTTTCTTGGCTGACGGCGGACTTACCCTCTCGATCAATTAGGAAATGTTTATGTCGCATTTCCGCTTTCTGCCCTCCAAAAAACAGTCAATCAAGTTGACTTCGATTTGTGAACATGTGTACGTGGATGCCTAAACCGCGTTGAAATGGGGTATAGGGTATCAAAGCTTCGAAACCAGACCAGACGTATACAATTTGTGTTCTATTGTGGTTTCTTTTTTCTTTTTTTCAGGTTTTACCGATTTTGTTGTTTAGTCATGATAAGATAAGAAAACTCTCATTTCTTGCATTAATCATAACAAAAGAAAAAAGAAAAAAAGAAAAAAAAAACTAAATTTGCTAATGTACGAAATAGCTAAAGGTTTCCGATTGCATTCATTTAGTGTGATTTTTCGAGTTAACAATATTTGGTCATAATCGACGCGAAAAATAGTAACTTTTCTACGTTGTTGTTGCTTTTGTGATTTTGTAATAACTGCCAAGAGTGAAAGAGATAGAGAAAGTGAGAAAGTAAAATGTGTATGTGTTTGAAGGAGATCATAAAATGCCCGGCCCGAATAGTGTGTTGGTAAGGCAACTCAATGCAACGCGTACGTCTAACTGCAATTGCATTTCTTCTCCTCTCTAAGCATTTTCGCCAACTTTTTCTTTATCTGAAACGCAATCAATAGATTGATATATAATTGTCAGCGATCTGAGTAATTAATTACGTTATCGTATAATTATATTTAATTTCAAAATTGGAAAAATTCGAAATTATTTATATGTACGCTGTGATCATCAGCTAATCCTAGCTATCTGCTAGGAAGGACATATGAATAGGCGATGACAGATAGACAGATGTTCGTTCCGAAATGAAATAAACGAGAATATATATGTATATATATATATATATATATATATACTTTTGGGTGTCTGTGATCAACTTCAAAGAGTTACAGAAAAGAGTGGACGAAAATTCTAAAATACTCACCTCATTGTTCGAATTATCAATAATTAAAAGCCAATTTGTCCGTGAACTTAGCAAACAAACATGCTCAGTGCCACCAAAAGAGATACCCACTTGTAAATATGATAGACTTCCCCTTATATTATTATTATTAATTACATGGGCAAGACGTACGACTACCTGGAAGGTCTGTTGTATTCGCCCTAGACCTCCAGTTTTAATATTTTTATGAATACCGCCGCCTACTTTAGGCCAGAGCACCATACCGCGTCCGTCGTAGTAAAATCCTTGCCAACCACTTGGTGTCTGATTCTGCAGATGGCCTTACATTCACATAGAATATGATGGGACGTTTCACTCGTCCCTCGGCAGAGTCTGCATGAATCGGCATCAAGCATACCCATGTTTTTCGAATGGCACCTGAGGGAATTATGACTCGTGTAAAAGCCGATGACTGAACAGAGGTCACTTCTTCTTAGTTCCAGTTTAGGAATCTTTTTGCCTGCCGTTGTCCTGCGCATTGCTTCCATCGGCAGTCCCCTTTATTCTGTGCGATACTAACCTATTAATATGGCTTCTTGGTACGCCACGGAACGGTTCATGACATACCATGGTCTCTCGGGCTCACCTATTGCCTAGACAGTCAGCTCTTTCGTTCCCCTCAACATCCGAATGGCCAGACACCCATATTCGGTGCATTGTGCCTGTGTATGAAGGCACTCCAACACCAACCTGGATGTTATCATTCGCCCCGTTAGGCACTTTAAAGCGGCTTCACTGTCAGAGCATATGCAGATCCGATAGATGGGATAAAATTTATCTTTCACCTTTTAACTCACTATAAGGTATTGTTAAGAAAGAGTAATCGATCATACCGTGACGTCCACCATAATTAATTTAGAACTAACGCACTTAGTTTTTCGCCTTCTACTCTCCAAGCCCTTCTATTTGATACCCATATGACAGTATTTTTAAAGAAAAGTTTATCCAGCACGTAACATACTTAGCGTTTCGCCTTCTACTCCTCAAGCCCTTTCATTTGATATCCATATTAACCGTATTGCCACGAAAAAATTAACCCATTATGTTGCGGCGCCAACCATAAATAACTTATAATCAACACACTTACCTTGTCGCCTTCTACTCTCCAAGTCTGCTTTTTTCATACCCATATCTGATCAAGAATATATACACTTTGTCGGGTCTCTAATGCTTCCTTCTGGGCGTTGCAAACGTTTTGACAAAAGAACATATCCCTCATGCTTCGGTGATGGGTACAAAAGTGCGCCTTTTAATTTAATATTCGCGACATAATCCATTTTCACAACCGGCAATCGTCTTATCAAAGACAATTATTGCATTTTTTTATTATATTATAATTATATCGTAAATTTAGCGCAATCTATTGGGCGTTCATTTTGGAATTTTACTAATGCGTCATCTATATTATTGAACGGTATTGAACTGTATTGTTGTACACTGGTCCCGTTCGACATAATAATTCGACCATGCATTTTGTAATTTCCAATAATGGACGTCAAAAATACCGCAAAATGCCTTTCTATTAATGAACGTAGAAAAGGTCGCCGATTCGAAATCAATTACGAAAACCTCAATGTACCGGTTCAATTTGAGAGTTACAATAGTTGAAAGAGCGAAACAATTGCAGATATAGTAAATTATTTGTTTAAAAAATTTTTGATCAAAAATAAAAATTTCAACAATAATTAGGATACGCCGATCGGTCTGTAAAACAAAAACATTCAAATAATAAAAATTTGATGTTTTGTATATACATATATATTTAATTGCAACGATCGATCTTGAAAATTTCTTCGAAAAGGAATATTATCTTTTTGCGATCATTACTATATATATATATATATATATATATATAAATTAATTAATTTGTATTTACTTATTAATCCTCTTTGTATTCTAGTTGCTGTGAATGCGCCCTCAAAATAATTCTAAGTACAATTTTGTCAGCTCTTCTTATCGTAATTGTGATTGGATTAATTATATACTTTGCCGTCTATTATAAAAAAGATGAACTGCCTCCGGAGACACACGCCCAAGCTAAGAATCTTATCGATCAATTACCAAAGGCGATGGACAAATTTCTTAAAGCATTACGATAAATAATAAGTGTTAGGAAATTTTTGGCCACCCATTAATTATGATTATTTCCTTTAGTGAAAATGTTGTTACTTAAAGCAAGACTGTTTAAAACTCTTGTAAATAAAAGGTATAAAGATTTATAAAGTTATTTAAATTTGATAACTACAAGCACTATAGTTACACACAGATGATCATTAAATACCCTACAACATTTGTTTTAATGCAATTATTCATGTAACGACTTTTCAAAACAAGGCATAAATATGAGCAGTGGCCGCACCAATAATCCGATCCGAAGCAATTCCAATAGCAGCCGTCTTTTAGTCAAGACATGTCGATGTATCAAATTTCATCAAAATATCTCAAAAATTGCGACCTGTAAGTTGAATATAAGAAAACAAAACAGACAGATAGACAGACAGGCAGATAAGCCTAGATCGATGCAAAAAGTGATCCTGATGACTTCAATCGGTAAGGGTCTATTTAGAAGTCCTTCTGCTGGTGTTGCATATGCCCGCACAAACTTAATGGACCGTTGTACCATAAGTGGTGTAGGGTACAGAAAGCATCCTTCAATTAACGAACATCTTTGCTGTTCTTATACAAAAATTATTATCCGCTACTGCTTTATTATTTAAAATTGCACGAATCGCAACATAAAATATTCATATTTTACTTGAAATCATACGCATTTTCATTTCATTCCAAAATAATGTAAGTGGAATGTACGACCATACATATAAGATTCAAGGGCAAATAAATACTTCAATATTGTAGGGAAGAACCTGCACATTATTAAAGTAAAACGTAAAGTTGGTATGAACTGAGCTCTCTCTCTCTCTCTCTCTCTCTTTATTGTTTTCTGCTTCGAACTCAAACTTGTGTCCTGAAGAAATGTATAATATAGCATACGCACATACACGCTCATAATACACAAACATTAGAGAAAGTTTCTTCTTCTTACTATATACACTGCATCACTTGTTGCATTGGATATATAGTAAGTTTTAACGATAGCATATAACATCTAGAAGGATTTACGATAGATCGACTTTTCATGATGCCGATTTAAGCTTGCATATCTGTCCCTTTGTCCGCATCTGATGTCTACTCAAATATCCGGAATTTCTCGACAAATAACGCCTAGTATTCATACCTCGCTATATTGAATGACTGTGAAAAATTTAGATCGGATGGAAAAGTAAGTCTTTATACGACAAAAAATTAACTCATAATTTATAGTTATATGACGGCTGTCGTAGCACACATGCATTTACAATCGAACTAACTAAACGCCAACTTTATTAAGGTTCCAACAAAGAACTTCGTGTCCACATCGAACCTTTTTTACTCAGCTCAGTAAATCATATGTTGTTGATTTGCTTCTGCCGCAGAAGGGGTAGCATTGCATATATACATATATAGTTTACGTCGACTCTATGTGTTATAAATGGCAAGACAAATCTAGCAATAGCCTACCTGCATATGGTGAGTACAAAAATGCTGGAAAAAATTAACTACGTACCGGCCGCACCACAATTGGGCGTAAACGCACTTGATTTACTACTATATCTTTCTCTTTCTTAATTCTTTCTCTGTCGAGACAGCATGTTTGCAAGCAAAACCTAAAGCCGACACATGCCGAAAATATGCATCCATTCGATAGCAACCAACAAAATACAACATATTGTATATATATATATATATATATGTATCTTTCCTGAGCACAAATTTGAAATTAAGAAATAATTTTATAAACGATTGTGTCTAATCCATATCCAAAGAAACAAAAAACAAAAAAAACAAAAAAAAAAATATATAAACGATTATTTAGTATTATTGTCATTGTTACGTCGTTAGTCCATATCGCGAGCTAAAACACTTATCATACCCGCAGAGACTCGTAGCGCGCCAACTTAAGAATTCTCGGTAATCCTGTCACCTTCTTTGGCTTAGAATACCGATACATGCATACATAAGCATATGCAAACACACGCACAAATATCGCGTCTTACCAGAGCAAAAAGAGGAAAAAGGCAGACTGCACATGCATATATATATGCTGTCTGCTCTAGCCTTCAAAAAGGATTTTTAATCTGTGCCCTTCGAAGCCTTCGAATACCTTCGCTTGTTTATTGTGACAAAAAAAAATCAGTGTTTCTTTATTGTCCGTAGGGATAAGTTACCTGAATGTTGTTGCGTTGTTCAAAGTGCCTTTGTTCTTTAATTGAGAAAGATGTCGTCGTGTGAAGCAAGTCTAGATACAAGCGATTTATATCACACAGCTTTGGATTCTCTTATGGATTCACTGCACATTAATTCCACCCCTAAGTTGGAATTCTTTACACGTTGCAGTACCATAGAAAAATTCGCAAACTCTCAAAGAAAAGATCAGGAAAAAGCCAAGCACATACAAATAGTACAAATTAGCAACGATAAACAAACACCCAAACGCTCGATGCCGTTTGTTAAAAAGCAAAGACTATTCCCAGGAACGCCAGTAGCCATACAAATACGTAGTCAAAGTGGCCAAAATCAACAACAACGGCAAGTCATTATTGAAAACGTGGAGAAAATAAGAAGTCGCCCAGATCAAATCATATCAAAGAAGAAGCCTTCTCGTGCTTGTTTGCGTGTGTAATTTACGACAGCGTCGGCCGTCCTCAATGATTTAATCTCGTGTGCAATTTGTCACGCGGCGTGTACAATAAATATGTACAAAAGATAAAAAAAAAATTATTAGGTTGTAACAGATGAATCATCTTAAACGCGAAGTGCTTTACTAATGACTAGGTTTTACTTTATAATTTTGAATAAAAAACATTATACATAATATGTGCAAAAAAGAAAAGATTTCGCCTGCATTTATTAACTCTCCACAGCTCAAACCAAATTTTGGTTTGTAACAAACAATTTATTACCCTTCCGTTATATGGGAAAATTACACATGATACCAAAGTATATTAATGGCAGTTACAGGGCAAGCTGTATGCGCAAGACACTATGCGGCGTGATTGCATTTTTAATCGTGGGAATTAAAGTCTTATTCATTACTTACTTTCAATGTATTCAACTCTAATTTCCATATTTGAAAAGTTATTGTATCGAGGCTCTATAAGGAGATCCTTTTCATTCGACATATCGTATGCTTTGCATTGATTAGGACAAATGGATGAACGCAAAGAGCCTATGTTCATATATGCGTTTACGTGCGATGCGACTTTTCTAGGCATCATGAAAAGTTTGTTAAGACGAAGACAACCATTTTAGTGATTTTTTCTCAAAAACAAAGTCGAATGTTTCATTTCCATTGTAACTTTGAAAGAAAAAAAGCTTTACAAAAATAGAAGTTTCTTAGAATTATTATAATACTTCCATTTTACTATACAAAACTCTACTTCTCAGAGTATAAAATTACTCTCTCCTTTGCATTTTCAATAAAATAATTAATAATAAAAAAATTAAACTTATTATTAGGATAATAGCTGAATAGTTGAATTTTTTCTTTAAATTGTTTAAGAGAAATAGGTGATAATAATTCAAAATATATAATATTAAGTAGAACTATTATTAACTAGAATTATTAAATAAACATGTGCAAGAACAAATCAAAAATTAGAATTGTTATAATTATGAATTTGAGGAATATTTTTATTTATAAATTTGATGTTTTGGTTTCTCTTATTTTTCGGGTTATCGTTAATTTAATGTATCTGCTAACTTCGATTGCATATAAAGATGGTAAGTATTTCTGGTAATCGAATTATTCAGACTGAAACAAATTATCTTGTATTAGTCAAGGCGTACGCATAAAGCTCCTTCAGAAATATTTTCATTTATCGTTGCTAATTTTAGAGAAAATGCAATCGAAATATTTTATCGATTTTTCGTTGCATTCTGATTTGAAAAGTTCATACGCTTTACAGTAATCGGTCATCTTCATGATAGATTTTGTTTACAATGTATAACAAATTCAGTATATTTTCATAAAAGACGGAAACGTTATTATCTTAAAAAAAAAAAAAAACTCGAAATAAGTGAACAATGGATAAACTAACGACCATAAGTGCAACTTTATTTATGGCAGCCGATGTATTTGCCATTGTTAGCTTGGCAATGCCAGATTGGATAGTAACCGAAGAAGCTGGTGTGTTATACAGATGCTTGTTATAATTAAAGACAAATTAATTTTATTAATAATAATATATGTTTAGGTGATATACGACTCGGTCTTATGTGGACTTGCATGACTCTTTACAATCGCCCTCAGGTTTGCTATACTCCAGAGTTACAACCTGAATGGCTGGTAGCTTTGGTTTGTATATTCATCGGTTGTATATGCATTACGACAACTGTCATTTTATTAGCCTCCAGCACATGGGATCGTAATGTAATACCTTATGCTCGTTGGGTAGGATTCACGGCAACAGTTTTATTTTGCCTGGCCGCGGTTGTTTTTCCCTTGGGATTTCATATTGAAGAAATTGGCGGCCAGGCCTATCAATTGCCTAACACCTATAAAATCGGAATATCCTATATACTCTTCGTATTGGCTTTGTGGATAACGGTAGTATCAGAACTCTTTGCAGGAAAAGTATGTCTACCACACTTTTAGAATATAAGAAAATTGTAAATACAAGTGTTGACAGTTAGAAATATTTCATTTATGTTATCAACCATCAGATACGGTTGCGTTTAGTTTGCCCTTTTGTTTTCATCACAGCCCAATTAGGTATATCTGTCCTTGATCATTCTTAGCCGATTTCACCATGTCGCTCTGTTTGTCTGCCGTTTGTTGTTGAATGCTGGAATGGTCGAAACAATTACCTTATAAAAATGAAGCTATGCATATATTGGGCGAACGTGACATCATCCAACGTTTATGATTCTGATTCTCTACCTAATATTAGAATGGGTGATGCAGTGATGGACATTGTCAAGCTGATTGACAATCTTGCTCAATCTTCGTAATTAATTCACATTTAAGTGCGGATACAAAACAACAATTTTAAGGAAACTGCGTTTATCCTTCTCGTACGTACCGACTGTTACGGGTATCGTATGTAGACAACTTATACGGAAACATGATTGCGCCTTGAGCGCCAAGCTACAGTTTGTTGTCAATAAGTGTGTGCCAGATATGTTTTCAATAAACGCAAATATGACAGATTATCGCAGTTTTCGCCAGAGATTCTAAGTTCTTATCTTTCATCGTTTCCTAATATGCGAAATGTGATCTTCCTGCAAAAATCCGGTTTGGCCGATCCAGACATACGATGAATTTAACCCTTCTAGACCATAACTATTTGAGATCATCAAGACTGTTTTTGATCAACGCTGTAAAGTTATGGAACACGCTACCGCCTGATATCAAGGCTATAGTTAGTGGGTATAGGTTCACAGCATCAATCAGGAAATTTGCGTTTTATGCCAATAAACGTGTCCATAATAAAACAAGCGAACCAAATAGCAACCTACTATCTATAAAAACTATTGACCAAAAATCCCGCATATACATCTCTTAGAGCCATTTAATGAAATAGTTCGTACTGCATATGCATTGGCTGGAGACAGCAGAAACGAGGGAATAGGCGAGTTTAACTTCCTTAGTTGTTAAGTACAATAATTAATTAAGTACATTGTAATGACATTTTCATTAAGAATTTATGTTTACAAATGGGCGGCAAGTGGATAACGTTTATCTCTGCAATATTCATCGCTATGTTAATAATTTATGTTAGCTTTTAAGATGAAAATATATTAAAACTAATTATTTTTAAACGAAATTTAATTTATTGCTTAAAGAAAAACCGTTTTTGAAAGTAGCTACAAATAGGAGTAAGAGGGAGATTTAAAAATACCATCCATCCTAACTTTGTTTGTTTTCTGAACAAAATTATTCTTTTGGTTTTATACCCTACACCATTTGTGGTACAGAGTATATTAAGTTAGCGTAGTCATATGTAAGGCGCAGAGGGGCCTTTTATATATGCGGATCGATTCAGAATCATAATCTGAATTGGTTTAAGTCTATTTGGCCGTCTGGTGCCTGCCCATCTTCAAGGTGCAGATCGCAGTTTTTGAGATGTTTTGATGAAATTTGGTATACTGGTGTGTTTTGAACCAAGGACGAACGCTATTGAAACTCGTTCGAATCGGTCCACTTTTTTCTCCATTCTCCATATAACGCTCCATTCTAAAAAGTTGTTGCATGAAAAAAAAGTGTAATTTTCAAAATTTCTCGACAAAACTGGCTAAGTATTAGCATTTCGGCATTCCAAATTGGTATGAAAACTTTGGACCGGCTGGAGAAATTTTTGAACCCCTTTCTCATGTAATGAAAACTGAAGTTCATATGACAAAAAGGCATAATTTCCAATGCTTCACTATGAAAATTATATCACAGTAGCAATATAAGATAAAAAAAACTAACTGTACCAAATTTGGACCATCCCGGCCTATTTTCTGGATTGACCCCTAATATTATAGTAATTGCATACAAACATGAACTCTACAAAATGTCGACCATTTACGGCTATTTTTGGTTTCTGCCCTATGTATGGGTTAATCTTGTGCTATACGCACATGACAAATATACCTTTATATAGAAACAAGATATAATTTTTGTGCTCTATAACAGAAATAAGCATTGTGTTAGGCAATCTGGTGTGGGTTATTTAATGGTCGGCCTTGCTCGACTATAATGTTGTTACTTGTTAAATTTTACACGCAGTTAAATGTAATTTTATTTGCTTTTTTAGCAAAGCAAGGGTTTATAGATCGAAATCTACTCAATAATTTATAGAGTGCAAACTTTTAAAGGACCGCCGTAACGCATGCGTATTAAAAGCACAAGAATCATTAGCAAAAGCTTAAGCTTCCATTTATATGCAATATCGTTACGAAAGACAAGACAGTCCCTGGAATAAGTCCTATCGATCTTTGCGATTAGGGGAAAAACTAAAGAACAAGGGGAGTGAGTATACAGTTATGGCTAGAATAGAGTAGATTGCGATTCATTTGTGGTGTGCTAGACGCAGCACAAGACTGTATAAAAATTACAAAATAACCAAACACACTAATAAATTTGCTCACGGTGCACGAATATCTAAAATCCAGCCCGTTTCCCTAACTCGATTTTCACCGTTTATTAATTGAGTTACAATATTATTTATTTAATCACTTTTGACTTCGCGAAGATTATCCCCTTGATCGAACGATCGATAATGTATAGTTTCTTTTGTGATTTGTCGGATTCGCTTGCAGTTACTAAACTGTGACTACTTTGACTATTTTGAAAAATGGAACAAAAATTAAAAAAAAAAAAAACTATAAAGACAACCAAGAATGTTCGCTGTTTTGTTTTTTTTTTTTTTTTTTTTTTTAAGTTTTTAATTAATTGTATTAATAACTAAATATTACATTGATTTTACATAAATTAGTTAATAAGTGTCCGCTCCGACAGACACACGGTAACATTGTTGATAGAGCTATATATTTTTTGAATAGTATCAACGTGCGAACGGCACATGTTAAAGCATCATGACATGTTGACCATTAGTTTAAAAGGTTAAAGGGTTGTCTTCATGCGATATATGACAATCGATGGAATGTAGGTTCAGCACTACACTGCAGAGTCGAATTGGCAGTGAACGGCGAAAGGCGTTCATAAAGTATCGTTTAAAAGTTGGCACTATCCAGAAATTAAGGGGGGGCTGGCAACAATGATGCAATATATGTATCCAGCAGGAGACTTGTTGAGTGATGTTGTGATGTAACAAACCCATCCGATAAAATGAATAGACATAAAATATGTTCAATTTACTATTTATTACTTTGTTTTATAAATGTTTTGCACACAATTACAATTAAAATTAAAATTTACATAGAAAAGGCAATGAGTAAAAGTTACGATAGCTTGTCGTGTTCCCGAATGTGGGTATAATGATGTTTACATAAATAAGCAAGTACAAGATAAGCTGACACAATCTATTGAGCTAACTCAGGGAACACAAATTATTTAATTTTTAAACTTTTAGAGTCAGAGGCCTTTTCAATCTAGTGCTTGCACCGGATTCATTTAGAACAAACATTGCCAGAAGATTTACATGATTTCTCAGCCTACCCAGGCATTTGGAAGAACAAGGTTCGATTTGATTTTGAACGTATAAAATTTTAAGGTGGTCGTGGATAATTTTGTCACCGACGAGTAGTGAGACAAAGAAAGAGTCGATGGATATTTTTGTTATTACAAATATTTTTCATTCATTTTCATATTTATTTGAATTACTCGTTGTTTCCCACAATTATTTGGCGTAGGCCCATTTGTAGGGCCAAACTCTTACATACAATGCATTTATTGTTTCGATTAAGCCGCGACTCTATACAAATTAACCAGTAGAGTTCTGTTCCTCTTGAGCCGCGTTGCTGGCATTCAGCTTTTATATGGTCAAAGGGTTAGTAACGTAAGTCGAGATTATTTGCGCAATTGTTATTAGTGACGCTACTGCCATTCGAAGTAAGCCTGATTCAGCATTATCGTCATATGTCTGGATTGCTCAGCGTTTATTTTGGCATTTCTCTTGGCGGTTCTGTTTACAACTGAATTCACAAAAAGGTTTATAATGATATTAGAAAGAATTAATAAAAAAAGCTTATAATGATTGTTAAATTCTGTGTGTAACGCAACCGCACATACTTGTGTCCAGAGGTAAGGAATTTATAAATAAAATAATGTTCAGGCATTTGAAGCCGAACCATCGCTACATAGAATAACGGAGGCGAGATTCGTGTTTGATGTTGAGATTTCATCTATTTTATTTTTTATACTAAAATGATTATCTTATGAACTATATATGTTTTATACATCAAGGCATGAGAACGATGATTGTGATGAATTGTTTATCCGTGGCAGCACGGGATGATAGCATCGTCTTCAATTAGACAAAATATGGTGACATACACGAACAATATCACTTGCCGCCGCTCACAGGCTATTCTAATGTGTAAACAAATAAAGAAATATTGTGTCGTGAATGGACAAACGGCGATTGAATGATCACCATAAACACATACGAACACAATTTAAAAAAACAAAAGCAAAAGATGAACTATGAGCAAAAATTCACAAAAAGAAAAAAGTGTACGAATGCAAAGAATAAAAAATGAATTCCAATAATGCAAAATTTACGATGCGCAAGTTAAGCCATTTTCCTTGCGTGCTCACAAAGAAGAGGGAAAATTATACCGTACAAAAATTAGAGATGGCAAACAAATCTACTTAATAATTTCGATTTATCGATTTATGACGATAAATAGGTAGAAGAATTTCGTTACGATGATTTTGTAGTTCATTGGAACCATTATTGACATTACGACATGAAAACAAAATTGCTTTCTCGTCTAGATAAGAAGATTAAGTCAAAAATACACTGGCGTTGAAAACAAAATTTTTGTGATGAAAATTAGTCCGTAAGAGTAATTTTAAATGACAATCAAAAGGATCACCATTGCTCAAGAAACCGCCTATTTATTGAATCCGATTTCATACAACGGTCTTATGAAAAGCAAAGCTTTTATAGGGCGAAAAAATCCAATATTTAGTCCTTTCTGACGAAAATAGTTTAAGAATAATAAAATCGTTAAAAAGAAAATTCGATTTGTTAAATATGCACTACGTCTGTTGATGGATTGGGTCACCTTTCTGAACCGGCCTTGAAATAGTATACGTTTGTTCGCTTAATATAATTATTCATTCATTTTCGTGATAAAAATTATAGGTGCATAGTTTCGATGGAAACTAATACAGGGGAAACGGTACGGAAAACTGACTTACGTTGTTTGTTGCGATATAGAGGCTTAATTTTTGTGAGGACGTTTATGGAAGACTATTCCCAAAATGGTTTCAAAGAAATATTAAAATTAGCATTTTTATTTCGTGTGACGCCTTTTTCAAACAGGAATTGCTGGTCCTATGTTTGCAGGGTGTAAATGAAATTGGAGAAGAGGCGTTTGCAGCGACTGAAAGTATGCTGAAGTTGTTAAAGAGATAGCAAACCCAGCATCGAAGAATGCGGGTGTATTCTTTTCATGAAGATGCTTACTGCCCTGAGAGAGATTGTTTCAGCCTTCGTATCAAGGATATGTACTCAGTATTATAATCTACTAACCTAAGCACGTACGTCCACCAGTTGAAATAGTGGAAAATTAATATGCTGACAATCAAATCACTATATAAATCGTTCGTTTTAGCGAAACTGATTTTCAGTTTAGATTTGACCGCATATGTGTTTAATTCAAACGGTTTTCCCTCAGGTCTGACATCTACTACTATCTCTTAACGTTTTGCTCTATTTTTTCCTGGATGATGACGAAACTATTAAAAAACGGTACCCATAAGACTTTTCCCTCTACCGATTTTTCGCGTCAAATCAGGGCACCCTTTGTTCTTAAAAAATTGTAAAAAACTAATTTTTTGAAGTACCTCAACGAATTGGTAGAGAATTGGTTTTAATTAATTTTAATTGTTTTCGGTAAATAGTTGCGGAAAAATAAAACGAATGAGTTCAACATTTGTCCAGCACTTTTGTTATTATATTTACATCTATTTTTAGGCTAACCTTTACAGGTATAGCTAAGGTCCCAAAAGCTGAAAGGCAAGTTTTAAATTTGAGACAAATGCTACATCTTTCATACTACTTCGCAGATCGAATTCAAAAATTCTAATAATGCTCATGCCTAAAAAAACCAGGCTATACTTTCGAGGAATGTTCGACTTTTCGTACGGTGTTTATTTAGCTCTTGGAGAATTTGAGAAGCTCATCAATATATACATACACTCATACATTTGTAGCTTTTTTTTTTTTTTTTTTTTTTTTTTTTACTTTTCAAAGTACAGACATGTATGGAGTATATTATTATTACGTAATATCATAAATATTTTGACTATGTTTTTTTTTTTTTTTTTTTAAATTATCTAATAAAAGTGTAACCGTTTAATTATAATTTTCCATCAAATGGTGTCTTTACAAAATAAGTGACTAGATTTCCTTTGCCCTTCACATATGTTAAGCCTCGGCATTCACACTCGTAGCCGGCTGCGATTAGAACTTTGGCTGTATGCTCCGTTGTCTAGAAAAATTGTAGATTTCAGTAATAAATACAGACGAGCGTCCGTTTCTCACGATATTATTGCTTACTTGTAAACGTCCCATTGCGCCGCATGAGTCCATACGTGAAGCGACGTTCACTGTATTACTC
This sequence comes from Glossina austeni, assembly GCA_000688735.1. NCBI lineage: Eukaryota > Metazoa > Arthropoda > Insecta > Diptera > Glossinidae > Glossina > Glossina austeni. Next base: position 656,833 of record KK502454.1, read on the forward strand.
CATATATCATATTGAGGCTTTTGCGCTCCAATTACACCGGCTATTACAGGTCCATGATTTAGGCCAATACGCAGGCGAAACCTTTGAAATGATTCACGATTAATCGAATCCAAAATTGACATCAATGCTATAGCGAACTCCACCAATATAACAACGGTATGTTCTTCGGTGCGTTTTTCGTCCTGGCCATGAAAGCATTAAAATTAATTTCAATGTTTTTGCGTTTCAAGCGAGAGCTCGAGAGAGTTAAAGCTAAAAACTGAAACAATCCCGAAAAGCTGAATTAAATTAGAAAAGCCCCACTGTGCATCAAAATATTATAAATTGTTTCAAGAAAATCTAAAATATATTGGAATTTAAAAACAGGAGATGTCCGAGTCAATTGGTCAGGAGTAGGTAATCTGACGACGATTACAGAATTCGGACTAAAAGCTGGGTAAATTACTGATTGCTTCGCACGTTTAAGAGGCTACCAACTGATTATGCGAAGATAATCTACTAGAGACTATGAACAATGCAAATCCGATCATTATTATTGCAAGTCAAAATGTTCCCATTAGATATATTTTTTCTTTACTCCAATATCCCGATTAGTTGGTGCGATGAGAAAGTAATATTGATTGTGGGGGTGAATTGACTACAGATAGAAGATGAGACTCGTGGCTATTGCCGTCTTCGCAGTTACAATCAATCTTTTCCTGGTTTTGTTTTAGCGTATTTTAGCGGTTATTAGAGATAAACATTCACGTATGACAGCTCTAAGGAGCCTTAAGGCTTACCACAAAATTACGCGGCAGCTGCATTATTTTTTTATTTATTTATTTTTTTTTTTAAATTTATAAAAAAGAAGAAATAATTGGTTTACTCTTTATTTTTATGTTTATTCCACTTCGATTTTAAGATATTTATGTTTATACAATTACAATACATACCGTAGCACCTTCCTCTTTACCGGGTCTCAAACCCGAAGCGCACATGTACGTGCTAGCTATGGTTTTAATTTTTTCAATTCCGCTATATTTCGGTTTTAAAAGCAACTAACGGGAAAAAAGAATCAAGAGAAACTCCATGAAAGTGTTCAAAATTTCGTTTTTAATTTGATCCCCATCAGGTAGATACCTTATCGAAATCGCAAATAATTTCATTTAGTAGACGTAGACATTCCAGGCCTTGTTTATTGACGTCGGTCTCATCATAGAATTCTTTATAATTCGGTATGGAGGCGAACATGACCGCTACGCAAGAATAACTTTCATGATATAATTCAGCGGAACGTTCTTGATGTAAAAAATGCGTTGCCACATGCGCAGGTAAGATATTCTCTAACAGAATCTATTCAATAATGAAAGCGCCTTTAAATAGTTGCACAGCAAAATAGAATCAAATCTCACTTTGTTAATGCCTCTCATGGTTTCTACTTCTTCTTGTTCTACTTTCAGTTTCGCTTTCCAGAGGAAATCAGTTCGTGCCACATATTCACCTTGACGATCGAGTGTATGCAATATAGCTATAACCAATAGTAGAAGAAGAAAACCTTTCACTTCCAGCGGTAAACTGAAATCGGTTCACACAACAACAATTAAAAATTTGTCAATATTGTCAACGCATTGTCCATGCCCAGCCGTTTACCTGTAATCCATATACAAGAAATTGTATTGTTGATAAAGATCGCTAAAGTGTAATGCGATAACTTGAGAAATGAGCGATGACAGCATTATGAAGAGTTTTAGTATAAAACCGGAACGTAAAAATGCTGAAACTGCTGCCAAACTAATCGCGCAGCAGAATAAATAAATGGGAGCTACTTCTAAACGGTGATAGAGCAGGATTGGCATAACTTCAGACACCATATCGTTCTCAAAATGGCTGTCTGTTGAATAATTGCTAGCATTTAAGTTTAAATCTGTTACCGGGCCAACGCTGAAATCAATCTACGCGAACATGTGCATAAAATAAACGTTTAATGAACTTTTGCAACATTCCCAAGATCACGATCTACTTACCACACTGAATACTGCACTAGCGGATACTAAAATATTGACAATGATAAATATGGCCAAACGCAAATACCGACTGCTTGCCACTACTTGGCCGGTACCGTTGCGTTCTGTTACCGTACCGTTGACTTCAGGTACTTGCACATTACTTAAATACAAAAACAAGGCCAATGATAAGCAACTTGTCATCAAGGAGCCCAGCAGCGCTATGCTCCTGCGAAAGACAAAAGACAGAAGAAAACTGCTTATTCCCCATCAATTAAACGTTTCTTTCGATGAGTGTCGTTGATAACATACACATCGAGGACAATCAATTGCACCGCAGCCATAGAGATGAAGAGTAAAAAAGCACAAATTACATCGTAACGAAAATGCGTATCTGGACGTGCTCGATACATAGCCTCCCTGGGTGTGTTGCGGTACCACATGGTAAGCGGCCTCAATTCGGTGGGTGCTCCGAAGCAATTGAAATTGAAACACTTACGCTCCGGCGGTAGTAAATTTGATTCAATCATGGCGATGCTCTTGCAACGCATCCAACGAAAAGGTAACAAGAAAAAAAGAGAAAAACATTTATTTACATATAGCGCAATAAATAAATAATTTGAAATCGTATTTCGCTCTCCTGTTACTTCGAATATATATATAAAACGAAAAATGCTCTCCACTCTACAGTAGTGATAGATAATTATACAAATCTAATTAGAATCGAATTAGTCTCGTTCTCACTTACACTGTCAATGATATTTTCTTTGTAATCTTAGTACTACGACAAGTGCACACTTCCATAATTGTAGCAGCGTTGGTAAGTAGTCAATAATTTTCACCTTACGATTTAATACACCTTACGATACTTTATAACGTATTATAGGTTCTACATTCGCTGTGTGTTTAATCAGTTTCAAACTGGTTCAAGGTCAAGGTTCTGACGAATCTTAATCAACTAGAGCAATATTTATCTCAAGCCTTCTAAGGCCTATCAGAATGCATATATGGACTTGGAATATGCAACATATGTAGTTGACTTGATTCAGACGTGTATTTCGATTATTCGTCGCAATAACGAATGCAACTTTCAAAATTTGTTTAAACGAACAAACTCCGTCTCAAGTAAACTGTAATGTAATATAAAATAGAATTCATTCGAAATAGTTTTTCTATATTCCCACTTGAATGAAATGACTTTAACGATCAATTAATTAGAGCAAAATTATCGTTTTTTAGATTCTATCACTACTTGTGGTGCAACATGCAAAACGACTTTACTTAAAAAATCATAATCTTGTTCATTGATTTCCCGCACCGACTCAGTTAGTGTATAGCGACTGTATCGGAAAAGAAGTCCCAATTTTTACTTTGAAAATACCACCGAAACAATGGTTGTGTGTTGATAGACCTCTTGCTGAGAGACTCTCTCTCTATACAGCACTCTATTTTGAAAAGCTTCGACGGGGGCCGAATCTCGCCTATCCCCCACTACGCTTTTCGCATTCTACTCTGCAAATTCTTTTATTTGATACCCATATCGCTGGTATTATAAAGGAAAACTTCATTGCGATGTCTAGAATGAACCCATTTTAAGGCAGATAATTGGAGGAATGTACAAAATAGTTTTAAACGTTCCGTCTTGTTTGTCTTATGCTAAATAAGCATAAGCATAAAACGTTAAAAAAGTGAAAAAATTAAAATTTAATTACTCGTAACTTTGTGTAGGCATGGCCGATTAGTTCCATTTTTGGACCTAGAGAACAGAGTGTTTCGCAACATAAATGTGGAAACTTTCAGCCTGCAAACTTTAATAATTTCCGAATAACAAGCAAAAATCCAAAAATTTTTATCACAAAAACTGAGTTGCGTTTAGTTTACGTTCCACTGCACACTTCTGCTCTGACCAATTTGGCCCACTTTCAATACCAATCTGCGAGCAGAAACTTCCAATGTTTCTATCAGTCGATATCTTCATTTTAGCGATCAGGAGTGTGCTAACAACACATGCCACACAGACACACAGATGGACAGACATGACTAAATGACCTTCGAATTTCATGCTGATCGAGAATATATATACTTTATAGGGTCTCTGAAGCTCCCTTTTGAGTGTTACAGTCTTAGGGAACGTACCCCCCCGCATCCTACAGTGGTGGGTATACTAAGCCTTAATATGAGAACAAACTGAATGATGTGTTAAAGTGATGGCAGGTACTTGATGGCCCATAACAATTTAATTTCTTTATTTCTGCCTTTACTTTCAACTTTGTTCTGATAGTGTTTTTGTTATAAAAAATTGGAGAAAAAAAAAGCGCATCATTGGTCAGATCGCTATAATAGGTAATAAAAATAGCGATTAAAGACTTTTTTTTTTGGGACTTCTTCCATTTTCAAAAGAAAACGATTTGTTTTTACCTTAAGCAACTCAGTTCGCTCGAGGAAGCTATGCGAAAATGGCGCTTCAATGAAACTGCATATGTAAGTACGAACGGACACTACTGTCTTACTCAAACCGCCATTACACTTATTCCTTCCGCTAAGCGAACTTCGACTTATCAAGGCGCATATATCACTTATACGCAACATTATTTACACGTCGTTTTTGCAGGAAAAAAAAAAAACAAAAGAAAAAAAAAACTTTCTAAAGCTCCTAAGCTGCATGGTGAGCGAGTCAGTTTTAATGAAGATTTTAGATTTGCTTTCTTTTAGTTTTTGTTTGTTTTTTTTTTTTTTAAATTTTTTCCTTTCATGCTGGCTGCTTCGCACGAAGTTTGCCTGCATGCATGTGATACACGCATACGAACTACGTATATGAAGTCCAGAACGTCGAAGAACTTCTTTCCTGCTGGTGCAATAAATTTAATTTAAATTCTCTTTTACGAAATTCAATTTAAGAACAATTTCTCTCTCGAGTATAAAACATAAACATGTGCGGTCATTAAGGGCAGAAACAAACAATTCAGAATTCAGAAGAATAATAATAATATTTTAGAAAAGTGATTGGAGAGTAAGTGGAAATACTTACAGCTAAACCAATATTTTTTACTAATTTTGATTCGGCTATGTTAGCGAACGGTCGATCAGCACCCCAACATTCAACGTATTTAGTCATTTTCGATGAGGGACGATTACGGCTGACTGCAAGTGATGAAAAAGCAAGCAAGAAATGAAAAAATCGAAAATTCTAATCAAAATGAAAATAAGAAAAGAAACAAAACGAAAAGATAAGGAAGAAAATTATATATGGCTTTGGTCGTATTTTTTTGTACCTACCGTTTTTATCTCAAAAAAAAAAACGAAAAAATTAAAATTTGATGAAAGTGGTTGACGTTTTCCATTATTCTATAGGTGCTGTAGGATCATATAAAGAATGTACGTGGAAATATTGTCGTTGTTGTATCTGTTATATCTGTCTATGAGTAATGAGCAAAAAGCCTAATTTTCTTGCTTTTGAGGACGTGGAGGAGGTAGTCTCAGCTTATATTGTACTGAAGACGAGTCCTTTTCCCGATTTGACTTATTTTTAACATTAACCTGCGTGCAAGAACGTTCAACGTTATCTTAACTTAAGCCGTAGATATTACACGGACGGACAGACGTATGAAGGAACATGCATAAATCGATTGAAAAGTTGATCCTGATCATGAATATAATATAATATATATTTGACAGGGCCGTTGAAACTTCTTTCGGTGTTTCGCAAAAGTTTTGCAAATTGCACCCATCCCGCATCTGCGGCGGTGGGTATAATAAAAATATCAGTTTTTTTTTTTTTTTTTAAATTATGTAAAGAAAATATGAAATAAAATTACAATAAATTTATTTAAAGCAACGAAAGTTACGTATAAATTTTATTAAATCAACGAACCTCCATGACCGCGAAAGCTTTCACTGTGATGAATAGACATTTTACGTTCCATAAATGCGCCGGACGACCGCCTTCTGTCAGCAAAAGATATTAAGCCTGAAATCATGAGAATTTGAAAAGTTTTTCTGCCTTTCTTGTATTTCAAAAGCAATTGTTGTTAATAATACATACGTATACATATATACATACGTATATATATATATATATATACTTTAGATGTACTGAAGTGACACTAACGCGTTTGCTCTTTTGATTGGATTGAACAAGCAGGAGCGGGTCAGATTAAAACAGAATATCTATTACCTTGAACGGACAGTTTCCGTCTATTTTTAGCCTCCGTTGTATCGGTGGCTAATAAATTACTACCACCAAGAACTGTGCTTGCATTTGTTGCATGGACTTTTTTTACCGTTGTAGTCGTCGTATCAACGTTTGTTGCTGTTATATCCTCCATCGCATTTTCAGTTTCTGTTTTTGTCTTAACATTGCAATCATTTTCATTTATTATTGTCACAACTAAGGCATTTATGCCAGTTGATTGCACGTTGCCATCATCGTTCGTATTATGCGAATCCGTAAAAGAATCTTGCTGTTTAATCGTGTTCTTGCAGCTGGCGGTGATTCGTTCTGTGTTTGACTCTTCGTGGTTTAACGCATTACTGGCGGGATGTTTCAATTCAACTGTGTCTTCATCTTCTTCCTCTTTTATCGACATTGACGCGGTTGAGCTTAGTTGGGGTATCTTTAACTCCGGATTATTAGTTGTCGAGATTATCTTTGTAACGAATGTTTCGTCGTTATCGTGACTCTTGAAATTCACCACAGTAAGAGGCAAAAGTGGTTTATCAGACGAATCCACTTCCGTATCATTATTCTGATGTATATTGTTTTTTGCTAATTTTGGACTCTCTTTGTCGGGCGTTGGTGTCATTTCGATAACTTGCGGTACGAAGTGACTGACATAGGTGGTTTTCTTAAAACAAATAAAAAGTAAAAAAATATGTTTGTAAATTATCATTAGCCAAAAGTTTTGTTCACATTTTCGGCGTACCTTCGGTGGGACGATCAAATATGTTTCAATTTTATGATCTGCCAAATATGAATCACGACTTGCACCGTTCCCTTCCTCCACTTCAAATTTATCGTTGAGACATTGCAACGTACGTTTCGTGATATGAACTCGTCTGCAAACCATAAATTATTTCATGAACATGATTATAATAATAAACGTTATATATGTATAGCACATTATAAATATGCGTTAGTATTAGTACAAATAAAAGGTTTATTGTTTCTGCTTGGGAAAAACGAATGATAAAAATGTTCATTAATTCAGTCTTGTTCTGCAGTTCATAACTGCATCGCAAATTTTGTAAGCAAACTCTTGTCTTGCAATAGTAAACTGATCAATAAGTGTCGTGACTAAATATAGTAGAAAACAAACTTTCTTTTTTTTTAAAGCAAACTTCAAGCTTATTTATTAACATAGTCGCCTTGAAATTAAGTCCGAGTCTTCTCTAATGTTTCAATGCATCTGCCTTCACCTGTCAAGACTCTTAAAATACGCTTCAATTTCGAGAATTGACTTCGTCGTCTGATGCAATTCTTTTTCTCGGAAGCGTTCTTTTAGTTTAGGGTTATAATTACTGAGGGCATAATCTAGAGAATACGGTGGGTATGGAAGCTAATCGAGCTTGAATTCATGCAATTTTCCTTCCGGGATACAGTTCATTGTCTTGATGACATGAACACTCCTTTCGAGGCCTTTTCGTTTGTTTTTTTTTCTTGGGTAACCTCTTCCTTCAACCGAACTGTAGGCGACATATAATATTCGCTATTCCAGATTTCTACCCGGTCACTATTGCATTTTTCCCTTTCACAATGCACTTTGCACTTAGCGACATGCCGTTCGATTCGGGAGCGTAATATCGAGCGCAGGTTTAGTTTCATTGCCACATATCAAATGAGAAGTCCGCACACAGTGCATCGAATCACGGACATGTGACACGCTGTTTTTGTTTTACTGTGTGTGCGCGGAGCATTCATTTGGATAACAGCTTTCTCATGACCGAACATTTGGTAAACAAAAAATCGTGAATACCGTGCATTTTGATATATTTAGGATGTCAGCTAACTCTTCTAACTTCACTTGCAGAATTTTTAAAAAATCTGTCCGTACAATCATCTTTCTCGGGCATGGACTACGTCTGCACGATCTCGTTTAAAATCGATAGACCACCATCACGATATTATTTTCGACGAAAAATAATTGCCGAAATACTTTTCAAGCCGATTTTAAGTTTCGCGGTACTCTCTCATATCGAAAACACATGAAATTCGGGCTTCTCTTTTGCCTTGAGAATAAAGAAAGTAGCGTCAATAAAACCATTGCAAGTGGTAAATAAAGGATTAGAACTACATCGAATTTTGATGGGTATCGGTTGATAGGATATGCGCTCTTTAAAACTAATATGAACTCTTTGCAATAGACGACATCTGCGTGTCCGTACGAGGCAGGTAGACATTTCTGTCTGCCTATCTGGCCTTTCAATCCGCCTACCGTGTGAGAGATTCGACCTCAACCGCGTCCACAATAGCTAATATATTAGGTTGGGGAAAAAGAAATCCATTATTTTTTCGGTAGATGGCTACACCGGTAGATTTCTCGTAAAGTAACGATCAAACAATTTCAGATTTATGCTCGTTGGAAAGGTGACATTTCGCAGTA
>KK502454.1:665679-678179 GCA_000688735.1 Glossina austeni
AGTAGGCCGGTCGTCGAAAAAGTCGAAAAAGTCGATAAAATCGGAGAAATGATCGGTGTTAGCAGTCGTAACATCGCCCAGGAGCTAAAAATCGACCATAAAACAGTTTTAAACCATTTACACAAAGCTGGATTCAAAAAGAAGCAAAAGAAGAAGAAGAAATAATGGATTTCTTTTTCCCCAACCTAATATTATAACACAATATCTCCTTGACAGATAATGAACGAAAGTCTTGTGCAAGTAAGTACTTATTAGAATCATAGTAGCATACTATGCCCAAAAATAAGGGCGAAGACTTTAATTTTTTCTTTTTTAAATCTATTCGTCAAACAAAAATAAGGCGGCCCGTCAACAGTTCAGCCCGGCGGAAGGACACAAGGCCGTGATAATCGACGAAAACATCTCTTAACATCGCCTTCGTTTTTGAGTGGCCTTGTCGTGGTTTTTTCGGTCTCGACTCGATATGTCTGCTCTAGGGCAATTTAATTTGAATGTTGCTCTTCCTTTTTGGTCATAGCATTGAAGCACTTCGTACATGATGGGTTCGCAAATATGACCGCAATACCCAACAAACTGTAAGATGCAAGATGAATCGGCGGTTTTTATGAGAAATGATAACAAAAAACGCTTCCCGTGGTCTTCTGAAAGCGTAATCCGAAACTGATTCGGATCATTCTATTGAGGTGCACATAGTCAACAAAAACAAATAGTTTAAAATTTTTATGCATTGGTGTAAGGTAATGCATATCAAGGCAAGCACAGCATGCTTACTCGCTATGTTTGCAAATTGAATATAGATTTAACTGGTCATCAGGGTGACGATATGAGGTCATTGTAGATGTTCTTACAAATACGATTTAATTAACTCGAGCATAAGCGGTCTCATGCTCTATAGCTACCTTTATGTACAAACATGCTCTTTTTTGAAATGACGAAATGAGATGATAAAGTGTCAGTCAGTAAGGATATTGTATTCGTTGCCATTTATTTTAAAATTTTTAATAAAATTCATAACAATGCAAAGCGAATTATCATTCAACCAATACTCGATTATTATTTGTTATTAATATATTTATTTATGGTTTACGCACACAAATAAGTCACATAGCATACATGAATGCATTTGTTTACTAAAAAAAAAAACAACAACAACAATAGAAATAAATGAACAAAAAAAAATAAATAAATAAAAATAAAAATAAAAAACGTGTTGTATTTACCCAGCGACCCCACCGCTTTCCATGTGATTGGCCAGGGTCACGTCATCACTCCATACATCGAATTGCCATTTGCGTAAACCTAAAACACCACACAGGACGTTGCCTGTATGAATGCCGATACGCATATCAACGTTTATGCCCGTCGCCTCGCGTACATGTCTGCAATGAAAGGATAAAAATTTATTGTAACGATTTGGAAGGTAATAAAGAGTATATTATGTCGACCTTCATTCACCTTCTTTTAGGCAAGAGAGCCTATTAAACATTTATTTATATGAGCTCAACTACAATTATTCATCTAATCACGATAGCGTCCCGCTTAATTATCATCTAATTCGTGATCATTCCAAAAATAATATTCGAATTCATTCAGAATGAACATTTCATTCGCTTACTAAACATACGGTCACGAGTGCTAAGACATTCGTCGTAAGCCGAGTTTAAAAAACAAAAACACATCTATTGTCACTATTGTCGCTAATTGAAATAAATAAATAAATAAAAAAATGCCTATAATATTAAGGTAGGAATGAAGTTGTGAAAGAAACTTTTCGCGCCGATACTTTCGTTTCGCTATAGTGAAAAAACAGTAGAGTAAAAAAGAAAGGTTTCAGTCTAAACCAAAAATGTACAGATCTGGCCATCTTAAGTTCTTTCAGAAACCTAGCGTGAAGTTGAAATTTAATGAAATAAAATTTAATTCCGCTATTATTTTCACTCAAATAAATTTAATCATAATATGTATTGAGATGAAAAAAAAAACTCATTAAAAATTGATACGTGCGAGAAGGTTAAGAGGGCTTGCATGGTTTGTCCTTCTGTGCATACACTTTCGTTTCATTTAAGATTATTTATGACAATTGAATTTATCGATTCGTCTAGAAGGTTAAGGGACGCGCTTCAAAGGTTGCATCTAAGGGCCCTAAGCAGAAGAATAACGCACATTACGTGCATACAAGTGAACATTTGCAATGCTTTTCGGTTATTAGCAGACATATTGATTTCCAATGTCCAACAACAGTTTGCTTACTGGAGACAATATAATCTTTTTCCTGATGGCGGTTTAGGCTGCGACGCCATTCCCCGATGGGAGTCGATCGGTGCTATTAGCCGCCGCGTATCGAGGTACGAATCCTGGGACCCAACCCTGCCAGTCCTGCAGACTGAACTCACTAATCGGCTGTGATCCCAACGTGCACCTTACTGTTTGCGGCGGCCCAAACGACAATTCCAGAAGTGAGTGTCTTCTTGAATACTTTTAAAAAATAAAGTTATTGCTCTAAATCGATGGATGGAACCCACTTTTAAAAATGCAATCAGGGAGGAGTTGTTAGATGTTATTCTCGCCAGTACCCACTTAAGTGCCTCTATCTCGGGATGGTATGTATCCCGCGAGTTCTCATTGTCGGACCATGTCGGTGCGATATTGTGGCTCGTGCAGTGTCAATGCCAGACCTACACGGATCCCAAATGTACAAAGCGAGAACTGTTCCGCTTTCTACGCTTCGAAAACATGAACATGTGTTTGTATCTCCCCAACAAGCTGAAGCGGTCGAAGCGCACCGTCTGGAGGCAGGGCTGTGAGGATATAAATAAGCTTCCAAACCATTTAACTGACACTAGGAAAACAAAATCGATCTAAATCGATTTAAGCATGTCCGTCTGTCTGTGTGTATAATCTCTGTTGTAAACATTCTCCCTGAAGCTATCATCTTCAAATTTGGTAGAAACAGTGGAAGTTCTTGCACGCAGATTGGTATAGAAAATGGGTCAAGTCGATCGAAGGACCGCCCACCGGACCGCGTACACTGAGAATACCTCTGTTTTTCAAAGGGAATGAAAAATTGGTTTTCTCTTCATCACTCAGAAACTATACCAAATAAATGTATAAAAATTTGATAGCATATTCTATGGGCGATACTGTAGCATTTGAGCTAAAAATGGAAAAAATTGACCACGCCTATCCAATATTACAGTGCATCATAGTTGAATTATTTTTTTAATACCTTTATAACATGCAGGAACAAGCTTCGAAAACCCCATAACGTATGTAAGTGCTTGGCCAGTTTCAAATTTGAAATGCCCCCAACCATGTCCTCCTGTTCGTCTGTCCATTTGTCTGCTTGCGCAGCTTTGCAGTATTTGTGGTAAACATGCTCCCGTTAGCGAAAATGAAGATATCGCTTACAAATGGGCAAAAGAATTTGGAATTGATTTAAACATTTCCAAGGATACGCCTACAATGACCAGATGCCTATACGACATAAGCTTTTATTTTGAAAATAGAAGAAATCAGTGGCGCCCGCTCCCTATTATAGAGCATGAGAATTTTGTTCTTTTACTTTTTTTTTTTTTGGGGGTAAACGGTGATGAGTACAAAAGAGTCGGTTCGGACCGAATTTAATTTTCTTACTTGTTGTCTTAAAATATTCTTCAATAAATTAATAGATATTCTTACTTAGGCAAAATATGAACACATGGTTCCACGAAAAGTTTCGCTTTCGAAAAAGAGTTGCTTTTAGATTCAATACAAAATTAATTTGGTTACGTCCTCTTCAGCTTTTATGTTTTGCAGCATTATCGATAAGAGACCAACCATAAATTGGTATAAGCATTTGCAATCTTTATACCCTGAATAGCGTGTAACTTTGTTTGTTCGCATCGACAACTCGTGCCCTAAGGCATCCTCGTTAATTGTATTCCTCAGCCACGTTTTGTTTAGACTTAACTTTTTCACTTACATATTTTGTTCTTCAAATTCCAATTCCAATTGTTTGTTATCTTTTCGAATTTTTTTTTTTTTAGGATCCCATAAGAGAATGAATGTCATTACACACAATGCTTTAGAGATATTAGTTTTAAGTTTTTTGAATTTTTAGCATCGTAACGAGTTTCCATGCGGAATTCCACCTTTTATATGCGACCTCTTATTCGTTACGTTAACGTGTAACGCAGTGGTTTCCAACCTGTGGGGCGCGCCCCCCTACGGGGGCTGTTTCCAAAATATCATTTTCAAATACAAATCAAAAAAGTCAAATAGGTGTCAAAAAATGAATCAGCAGTATACGTAAGCAGGAAATGATAATTGACTTATCTAGTGACAGCACATTAAAGCAGATGTTTCGAGATGAAAACAATATTGTTACGTTTTGGCTACGAGTAAAAAATGATTTTCCTATTTTGACAAACAAAGCTTTAGAAATTTTATTGCCATTTGTAACATCTTATCCATGTGAAACTGGGCTTTCTACAGTAGCTGTCTTAAAAACAAAGAATCGATCTCGATTAATGATTGAAAAGGAACTGAGAACCGCGATTTCTTCAATGGTGCCAGATAGATAAATTAACGGGACGCAACAATTTGTTTTTTAAAGGGGGGCGCATTAATTTTTTTTTAAAAAGGAGGCGCCGGTACAAAAAGGTTGGAAACCACTGGTGTAACGTTTCTGTTAATCATCATTATTTACAATGGAAAAATTAGTTGATCATCGAGAGATCGTCGTTTTAAATTTCAAACAAAAGTTGTCTGAGTATGCGAGGAGAATACGCATACAAACGATATAAAGCCTTCAACGTAACGACGAACTTAGTTTGATGGATGATTAGTATGATATAAATATATATAATTTTACGCTCTGAGAGCAATGGTAAGTCCGTCACATCCAATCAGTGCAAGTCAAACAGTCTATATATTAAGCTTTTAGCTTTTTTGCTTTGAAAATTCCAACAACAGCCGAATGGGGAGGAATAGGCCGAGTTAAACCTAAGTGTGATTGGCAGTATATGTCGTAAATGTATTACTACTTTAAATGAATATTTCTTAATCCTGAAAATGACTCTGCAAAAGTACTTAGCAATATCTATCTGCTGTAATTGTTACACAAATTGGGCAAATGCTGGGGTCTTGCGTTATTTCGACATTCAAAGAGACCTTGCAGCATCAAGGTAATGTGTAAAGTCTGCATGATGACAGACGAGCTTATATGAAAGTATGCAAAAATATATAAATGGGGTCAATAGGGAAAACTTGGGGGCAAATAGGGAAAACTTCCACGAAGCCAGGACTCGCTGATGTCTCTTAACGCATTGAAGAATTGAGGGGCAATCTCTCTCGTTTGTTTGTGGCAATGTAGAAGAGTCGACAACTTTCGACATTCTGAATGTAAGAACAGTAAAGAAAGATGTTTATTAGACAGAACGTAGAATCGAAGTGTCGAAATCTGCAATCAAAGGCTTAGGCTTGTGTAAGGCTGTGCAAAAAGCACTTCATTTCAGTCAAAATTACAGTGCAGTGCGCACGTGTGGCCTCCGCTGGTTTTCGTCTACGTACAGCGAAAGGCCCCGACATTAGTGTGTCCACAACTCTCGAAATTGTTGGGCATCAGCGTAATGTGTGTTGTATAGGTGTTTATGCGTAAATATATCTAAGACAAGTGTTCTATAGATATAACTACTCGGGCTTCTCAGCGTTTGTCCTACATTTGCCTGCATACCGAACGATATAATACCGTGCCTTGTAGTTCTTTAACCGCACCGGCCACCTTTGGAACAACCTACACGCACTGGTCTTTCGCGCTATTGAGTCAAACGTGCACAAATTCTACTCCTTTTTTTTTCCTCTTCCCTTATCAATAATCCTTCCTGACAACTATTGTGTCCGCAAATATAGGAAATATTCCCTGAGTGGCTGGTCAAAAAGAAAAGGGAAGAAAACATTGTAAAAGAATTTCACAATTTTTGCTATACACAATTAAATACATTTTTAAACTCTTTAGAAAATAAATCGACACATTTTCCTAATGATTGGACTTTTGACTTTTTCCTAAATTATTAAATAGCCATTTCGACTTCCCTACCCACCTACTTCCCTATCATCATGACTACGGCTTACATATCCATACTTGTAAGTAAGTAAGTACACAAAACTCTTCTCTATAGCCTGTTCAATTGAATTCGCTAAATTCTCCCATATATCTCAAGGTATTGTTCTATCGATTCTTTTATGCCATCTTGTCTCGTTTGGCTTAACATTTTGTAAACAATTTATCGTTGTCGAACGAAAAACAAACGTGTAGGTGTTTTCTGTGTGCGTGTGTGTGTGTGTGTGTGTGTGTGTGTGTGTGTATGTGTGTGTATATGCATGTTGATGTGATAACTTTACTCACCTGATGGCATCAATCATTTGTAAGCCCATATTGACACAATTTGTAGCATGTTGTGGTCGAGATACCGGTAATCCTGATACGCAATAATAACAATCGCCCAAAATTTTTATACGTAAGCATTGATTTTCCTTTAAATTTTCGAATAAGGAAAAAAAAACAGAAAAAGAATCGAAATATATTTTATACAAGCATATTCATATACAGCCAAAATTTTAAAAGCAATACCGATTGAACAGGGATACAGATCGATCAGAGATATATTGGCAAAAAAATGTTTTCCTAATGTGATCTTAAACAAGCCCATAGTCTTTTTTGAGTATAATACTTGGAGAATTGGAAGTGGAAGTGCAAGTGGAAAGTTTCACAAAACGCATGTGTTTATGTGTTATTCATAGTCCGTGGTTCTTCAAGTCAATTCAAATTCAGATTCAAGTCAAATTTTGTTCAAATCCAGTAAAATTTATTTTAATATCGATTTAATAGTTGCATAAATTTTTCTTACTATCTTGCTGTCGAGTGACATCTATGGCCTCCTGTTCGGTCAAAAATGCGACGATGCGTAATTCAATTTTTAAGATCAACTCTGCTATTTTAACCTTGAAATTTTTGTTTTTTTTTAAATTTCACTCACTATTGAAAGTTTGTTTGTAGACGAATCATACTCATTCTCAAAACTGATCTGATAGGCCACGAGAAGTAAGAAGTATTTAACTTTGTATTTGAATCAGAACTGTTACGTAAACTCCAAATACAGACAATAAATTAATGAACGGCTCCAAGCGATTTAATCGAATTTATTAGTTCAATTTGATGAAATATACGGAATACGGTGGTAGTTACTGATAAATATTTTTAAGATACTCTATCGTTATTTTCAATACCGTAATAAGTCCGAGCACTTGGTAACGGTTAAGGTAACAATTTGAAGATACATTCAACTTCACACGTTTAATCATTTTAGTGCTCGGTTGGCTAAAGAGTTGCTTTTTATTGTTATCAAGAGGTTGCGAAATCATACGAGCTGGATTTGTAACGAGACGAAGCCGCGGAGAACTGATGCATTATGAGAAGCCGTATTATTGCGATGCAAACATGAAGAGTTAGCTGTCATGTCATGATCACGGCGAATAACAAGTAACGTGGAAAGCTCGAACTGTGTACATTGTTATGCGGTCCTAGCTGACGGTGGCGAGATGAGTTCATCAAGCACCGACAGGTTGCAGACAAAAATTTAGTCGTACTACTTATCGATAATATTGGTTTACTAAGGCAAGGTTGCAATTTCCTCAACTAAGTAGAGCGCATAGTTTTTATTCAAATCGTTTTAAAAGATAGCCAGTTTAATAGGAGGAGACGGAAATATATCGAGAAAGCGCAATGAGTAACACGTTGCGTTCAAAGTCTCCTTGTGCGAACTCAGTTCACTGCTGCGAAATTATGATAACTTGTATGTTGTATGATATGTTATAGGCGCGTCTTTACAACAATAAATTTCTGCAGTCGGTTTATGGTTCTCGTTATCGAGCGTTTGCTCGAGGCTCGATAGCAATTTTGGTTTCGAGCTAAAATATGGCGCCTTCACCTTCACCCAATTTTCGTTAACGAGAACCATCACCACACATGCACATTCGCGCAGATGCACATTGGATGTGGAGTTTGCTCGATAACGAGAATCGTAAACCGATTATGTATGTAGTACTTTCTAAATTATTTAAACAGCTTTGTACTTGTATTTCTGTGTGTAGGCAGAGACCTTAAACACTGGGCACTGATTGTGTTTGGTGTTAACTAGCTTTCATTTTCGACTTTCGACCGAGGCGCGAGAAACGCTCTCTCAAAACTATCGTAACCGACGTAAGCAAAATTGCTCACGCTTTCCATTAGTAATGAGTTAGTATTGGTTGTTTAGAGTTGCATTTATAAAATAAAATAACTGTAAATTGAAAATAAGATAAATTCCGAACAAAATTGTTTACTCAGCTGACAGCTGAAACAATACAAAAATTTTAAATATATGGAAGTTAAGTAAATTAATTCATTTTTTTTTTTTATGCATTTTAGTCCCATTGTCTAATGAAAAGAAAAGAAAAGAAAAGGAAAACAACTTTGCGTGGAATGAATCCGATGGGGTATTAATGGCAACAGCAAAGAGTGGTTCTATAGAAAATTTAATATTCCTGGTGGTAAGTAAATTCTTTTTGGCTTTTCTTGTTTTAATGGCTTTGGTGTTTGTTGCGCAATAAACGGTGCTTTCCCGATCTTTATTGAAGCGATTGGACGCATAGACGGAACCCAAATTTAGATAGGCTGAATGGAATGGGTGGTGAGTTGATCTACATGCATACATGTTTTGTGTATACAGATATGAATATTTTACTCGTAAGCTTCGCGACCACGACGACATGAAAGTTATTCCTGGATCAAGCCACGATTCGCATTTGTGGGGACAGTCCAATGAAAGAGCTTAGCTGGACAACCATTGAATTTGGAGGTCAAAGTAATGATTGACTCTTCGACAAGCAATAATAATAATGTCAAGAAATAAAAACCGACGTATCGTCTGCACTTTCAAATTGATTTGTTAAATGAAATAGAAAATCTGAAGAATAAATCCGTCTTAAAATGTTTCGTGAAAATTGAAATTGTTGTTTTTTTATTGATGTAATGCAAAACTATCTAAACTTTAATTGCAATTCATTTTAATTCATTATACATCCTTTCATTATACGTAAATTCATAAGTTCATGTATTATATTAAAATATTATATGAAATAAAAATGAAATAAAATACATTCAAAGTTCAAGTGCGCAATTCAAGATTTCCAAAGTAACAAATAAAAATATGAAATTATTTCACTTAATTTCATTTTATCAAACATTTTACATCATTTTGTTTCTATTTACGTTAACTGATTGCATTCTATTTCGAAATAAATATCGAATGGCGAAAGCCATACATAACTTTCAACCAAATGGTTCTCAAGGTACGCTTTTAATTAGCTCATAAGAGATTTAATTAACCAAAAGATACATAATTAGTGCACTGGTAAAGAATATTAATTTGAAGAGTAATTACGAAAGCTTAATTTGTTTACTTTACAGTGTGCGAATATCTTAATAAATTAGGTGTTTGCGAAAATTGTGATCATTGTTTCACTTGAAGAAGGGATTTATTGTGGAACATTGGTACAACACATATATTCATCATTTTCTAATACAGAACTTATATCCACTCACTGACCCATTTTCGCATTTCTTCAGCATTTTGCAGCGCATTCAGCAGCAGGCCAGCATAGGCATGCTGTATCCATCTAAACGAGTGGCAATCAGGAGACGCCATATCTGGTGAGTACGCTGGGTATGGCAAAACTGCGCACTCGAGCTGCAACATTGTATCCTGGACAACTCTTGCAACAAATGGCCAAAAAATGATATTTTCAGTCAATTCGTGTCGCCACTTTTAAATCGTTGAAACCGAAAACCGAGAACTGGGATATGATGGAGCAGGATCATCATAAGCCTCCGCATGTGTTTGATCGGCTTCGCCAGCAGGTTTCTTCAAATAAACAACAAATGTAATGAATGTGGGAGAAGAAGAAGTTTGAGCGTTCCATGATTAGCGACGGCTTACGCTGAATAAGTCAATAATACTAAATGGAAAACTGTGACTTTATGTAGAGGAAGGTGGAAACCTTCGATATCAACCGTTATATAACCTGGTATTTCCCATTTCTTTATCATTTTTATCTGCAGAAGTCGCTGATCAAAATTTTTGCAAACACCAAATATAAAATATCGCCAAATTGGATTACATTTATTCATGCTATAAATGGTATTAGCCCGCCCTAAAGCGTTTAATAGATTGTGAAAGAGAAGCATCATTAGTTATATATAATTTTTATACTCTTATGATGGAGTGTATATTAAGTTTATGCAGATGCATGCAACATCCAGAAGATCTTAAAATAGATCTATCATTTATTATAGCGATTGATTCAGATCTGATCATTCTCTGAAGCAAATAATGCATAAGCATACGTTTGGGTCGATCCAAGCTTGCCTGTCCTGAAAATGGATTGAGTCTGATCATTTTTGCGATTATTTCTCGTATAACGACTTTTAAAATTTGGATCGAAAGAGTAATTTCTTGAACCCGCTCTTATATAACCGTATGTAACCATGTGTAGATGTGTATATGGTAAGAAGGTGTGATTTTCAATATGTCATAGTGACAATTGGGTGATAATAATGATTTGACATAGAAATGATCCATACTAAGTTTGGACTATATAAGTTTATTTTTTGAATACCGCGCTATATAAGGAATCTGATGAAAAGTAAACTCTTATATGACAATAAAGTCTAATTTATATTTTTTTGCGACAAAAACAAGCGAAAAATGGTAAAGTCTTTAGCAGTTAAGCTAAGTTTGTTAAATTTGGATTAAATTAGTCGACGTTTTCGGCATCGTTCGGCATGTGGCGGCTTTTATGAAAAGCATCACTTGAAATAATATATTAGAAATAAAAAATCTTGAAAATTACAGATTAAAGTATAAGCGTATAATTTGACCGATTAAGCCAATTTTTAGGAACTTAGGAACATAGGAACTTCCAATGTCTTTTTCCGGCCTGGAAAACTATTACTTAGAGGTTTCACAGATGGACAAACCGACGTACTTATGTCGATTGAGAATTTCACATAATCAAAAATGTATGTGTTCTTTAAGGGGTCTCTGAAGGATAATGCTGGGTGTGGCGAACGTTGTTGCGACATGAATATATCCCTAACTTTCGATTTCCTCAAAATAGGGCTTCGTCAGTAAAATGCTAAGTGTAAAAATAGTTCGGGGTAATCCGTTTGCAATAGCGGCCATACCCATGGGTCAAAGTATATTATTATTCGTCAAAATATCTCGAAAACTTCAGCACAGAATTACATGGACAGTCATCAGACTGGCAGTGCCCCACCGGGACAGACTTGCTTAAGTAAAATAGCATCTCCGAACTCTCCGAAAAAAGATGAGCGCATCTGAAGTCCTTCGGAGCTTTGCATGCGTCGTCTTGACGATCTTTTACTAATTATCATAAAGGGCGTAGGGTATGAAAAGTGTTTAGGATAAAAGTATTGTGCACTGAAATGGCAGCTTAGCGAAGAGGATTGTGTATTAGTAGGTTATTGTACCGGATAGAATTGTTGAGCTGTAACGCGTTTTAGGCTTATTAAGGACAGACTTAACCGAATAGCCGAAAAGATAGAGTCCTTAACATGTTTCACTTTCGATTAGCGCATTGATAACTGAGAGTATGCGAGAAACGCTTGAATTGAATTTAAAATTAAGTAATAATTCCATTATGATTAAATCTTTTCAAAATAAACAAATTAAATATTTTATATAAATATTCTCCCGAATTGTCGGTACTGTTATTATAATTTTAAATTTTAAGGGTACGTTCTGTAATGATTTGTTGCTTTAAGTTGTTCAGTTTTATTAATTACCAGACTGCACCCAAAGCATTATTTCCGGCTATTACACTAGATGTTCGATTGGTACGATATACGATTTACGAGCGCCAATTACTCGCACATTGAAAAGAACATGATAAATATTGTTTGTGTAAATAGTACTAACCTGAGCTATTTGATCGAAACGGCCAAACAAGTCATTTAAAGTTTTCACTAAATCGCTAGCCGTCAATTGCTCGGAGAGGGGTGTAAAATTCACAATATCTGCGTACAAGATCGACACATTATTGTGACGCTGGACATGCAGTTCATGAAAACGGGTAGCAGAGGTGGTTGATTGACCACCTGCTCTTTGGCAAGCATCAGCCATTTTCAACATAATACTCCGTTTCACCTAAAAGAGTAATGAAAATAACCAAAAAAAGAAAAATTATTGCCAATATGTTAGATTTGATCGTACTGGACATCAATTATCCAGTGTGGGCGTGTTGTGTTTTGTGCTTTGTTATGCGTGATTATGCTAACCTCGGCCGCTATATAGGCAGGTATAACGCTTAACAGCAACTGTTCTTGTTGTTCACGCTCGCATTCCAGCTTCACGCGTTGCTCGATGCCCGTACGGGTACCATCCACAGTGCGTGTATGCGCT
>KK502454.1:680679-704613 GCA_000688735.1 Glossina austeni
GTTTTGATAACCTGATGATAATTCGCCTTCTATTGCATGCAATAATATTTAATCAAAAGTGCAGCTATTCTCCCAAAAGTGTATTACGCATAACAAATCAAATTTCCGTTTGCTTTATTAATGACTTCTTCAAAGATAAACAAGTTAAAGCTTTATAGTCGGGCAAGAGCAACTATATATATCCTACACGGCTTATCTTTGCCATAAAATGTTTTATATAATAAAATATAATATAATGTAATATACAATAATATGGTTTAGTAAATAGTTACATACACGTAATCTTAATTTTTTGCAAAATAATCGCTTACTGTTCCACTCATGACAACTCCCCTATGGCGAGAATTCTTTTCTCACTTAGTATGCCGAAATACTATGTTTCAGTTGAAGATCTTTTAAAAATGTGACATTATGTGGAAAGTGGTGGCAAAATGATCTGATACGACAATTTTTAAGCATAAAGTATATATATATATATATATATAGACACACTTCGGGCGAACAGATAACGGATAACAGATTTTATATATCACATATACGATATCACAGTGAGCTTACGTTATAAAAACTCTATTATCACGTTCTAAATGTTCGGCTTTGACTTGTACAAATCTGTTCTTTATTCGATTCTTTCCATCATTTGCAAATAACAAAACAAATTGACTTGGCAGGGTGAACTTACCAAAGGCAAATTTGGCGTATAGTCGGGACTCATCCCAATCCGATAAACAATGTGTATCGCTGTCATGAATACGGCTAATACTACCGACACTGGCCACGATATAGGCAGCATTGTGTGGATACCCTGTTGAGGAGGAACAAAAAAAAAAATAGAAGCAAACCAAACCTTATATACCATAGGTTAAAGATATACGTATATGGATGTGTGTAAGAGCGGAAATATAAGTTCATGCTTACGCATATACGATGTACAGGTGAGTATCCGTTGTAGGAAATTTAAATATTAATTAGGTTAACATTTAAGCCTTTAGTTGAATACACAAAGGATGTCAGTATTCGTTTACAGCAGGTTTTGTATTAAACGTATGTTATGTCAATTAAATACATAAGTTATACATACATATGTGAATGTGTAAAAAAGCACATATAACTTAATTACATATACGATACAAACATGAACATTAAATGTGTGTTTGAGTCAGTGTCAGTGTCAGTGTCAGTGTCAGTGTTTAGAGCATTTCATCAACATTAAATTAAACATTACAATTTTAATTTCCGGAATAGTTCGAGTAGATCTCTTAAAGACCATAAGCTGGTCTTCCGTTGTATTCCTGAAACGTGTTCTTAAGCCAATAGTCAGGAAAATAGAGTGCTTGGACTACTGTATGGTATATTACGATGGAAAACTTCAAGGCAGAAGTTTTCTAAAGATTACAATCGAAAACTCTTAAGAAACTTGGATAGTTCTCATCATTGTGCAAGAAGAAATCATTAAATCATTTTGAAAATCATATCGGAAAAGAGGAAAATTTGGAATACATCATCGTGTCATCACAGTATCATCATCATTATTAGACCACAGCAAATCTTGATTGATGGACTATGTTGGCAGCACCAAGAGAAAGATAAAATCTATTACGTTTCACTTGAACCTCTACCCTCCAACCATTATTTATTGGATTTTTTATATACATATTTTTGAAGGATTCAGGAAGGCATGAGTATTATAACACTTCATATTACATCAGAATAACATCAGAATAACATCAGAATAACTTCATATAACAACAAAGAACTTTTGATTCGATTAAGTACAATGATAATAACGAATTTATAAAGAAACAAATATCTGAGTGAACTTTTCTCTCAAATCCCGTGTTATTCAATACATTGTAGTCTTTAAAAAGTAAGCAGAAGAAGCAAATAATAGCTTTTTTTTCGTTTTATTAATTTATTCAACAACAGTTGCGGTTATTTTGCTAACTATTCTTACCAAGAAAATGGCGTATAGCGGTAATGGCGCTAATTCCTCACTTGTAACTGCTGCTATCGTACCCAAGGAGAATGTGGTCGCTACTGCAAAAGAGAGAGCAGCAACTGGTGAATTCAACACGGCCGGGAATTGCAAGGCAGTTAATATGCCAGCCGATATCAAGGCAGCCAAAGCCAGTAATAGCGTTTGCAATAATTGCTGTAATCGAGCATACGACACACACATTATAATTTATTATCATCGAGTGGCGTAAAATGATCGTAAAGCAATGAATAAAAGAAAAACCTTCGCACAAGTGCTAGATGTAAAATACATGTTAATATATATATATATATATATATATATATATACCGCACTTTTTAAAGCAAAACAAATGAGTTCAGATGCGAACACCTTCTGGTGAGGCCAACAACTATCCTTTCATTTTAATTGCCTTTAAATTGAATTTTCACCTCCGAATATTATTATTATTGTAAGACTAGAGTCTAAAAGCACTAGCATCTGATGCCATCGGCTTTATTGGAAGCTCTACCGTACCTCTCAATAACCTAATCATCATATACACTTTAAATCAAATTTTAAAAGCTATTAGAATGTTTTTATTATATTCCCATTAGCGAATATGATGACTTTGTCCCTCCGTCCTTAACGCATATATCTACCGAAGAAGGCTGGAAAATTTTCTTTTATAGTTACAAATTTGAAAACTGTAAGTTTCGGCGTGCAAGTCTGTCTGGTCTGTCTGTCCGCCGCTGGAATTTTTCAATAATATTAAAATAATAATAATAAAACTGTGCGTTACAACCTTATTCGATGGAATGGATGGATGGATGGATGTGGAAGTTGGAAATTATCGACTACGACCGAAAGACCTAAGAAGATGAGAATAATTTTTTACGAACTTCTCTGATAACTTAAATCGTAGCTACATTCATCTGTATATATTTATTTCAAATTTCGTGTGTCATATATTCTGGATTGATTTACTAATACGACTGCAATTAAGAAAAATTGTATGTTTCATAATTTATACTTTTTCGTGGGAAATATGTGTGTACTTAGTGTGTGTTTAGTTCATCCATGATATTATTAATCAATGTAACATTCCCAATTTAATTATGTCCATCTGTCTGTCTTCTCGTTCATCTTCCTGGTTGTTCGCTAGTATTGGAATGCGCATTAAAAGAGAACAGTGGAACTTGGTTAAAATAATTTTAATTGCGATAGCGAGAAATCAAGTTTGAAAATGGTTGGGTAGCACTCGCAGCCACTTCATCAATTCACAGTAAGCAAAAGAATGTAATTTACAATTAACGACAGATATTGGAATAAAATTCCATTCCGGAGGGTGCCGGCAATCGTTCGAAATCACCGAACAAGCCTATAGTATAGGCTTTGGCTGATTAAGTTATCAAGACAAGTGCAGACGCTACCTAGAATACCTAGAGACATCAGATATGATTTGAAGTAATACGAATTAATTAATTTTTAGATAATAAAATCTTTGTTTTAAGCTCCGGGAATTATTTAAGATGAACTTTATAATCTTATGCTAAAAATGATTATTGGATGGTTCAATTAAAGAGCGAAATTCTGATACCCCGGGTTACCGGCACATTTGACCAAACTAGCAAGGGCAAGTGCAAAGTCGGGTGAAAGCATTTCAAACAAAACTTAAATTAAACTGAATGATCACTCAGTCGGCTTAAAAGAGGTTTCTTTTCGAGAAAAAATAATACTTCAGTTTTTTAGTTTAACGTAAAACATAAAAAATAAAACGAAAAACGAAAAACGGAAAAGAAGAGAAAAGCTTTTAAGACTTACCTGTTGAAAAATGATACCAATTAAAATGGAGACTACACATGCTACCAGCGATATTAATAGACCTGAACGAAACAATGACTTACGTAAACGTTGACGATACCGTGTGTATAGGTCGTCCAGGTGTATATCCTCAGCTGTAAGCAAAATAAAAATATCACAAGTGAAAATAATGCCAAGTAAGTGCATTGAAAACTCTTCCTTATGAGAAAGGAAAGAAGGAAAATTGAAATAGAACGAAAAGAGCAAAAATTGAAAACAAAAAACAAACTTCCAATCATTTGCATTGCATATACGTGTGTGTGTATACATGTATATGCGTATATATCTATCTATATATCGAAAAAGAGGAAGACGAAGAGAATGAAACGAAATATCAAACGAATCTGATTCGATTTACAGATTGCAACTAGGCAACAGTAATGTGCAAACGGCTGTCCTTGACTAGAGGTTTTACTCTTATTTCAAATGTTTTCTTTTTTATTGCTTGTGCCGGAGCACATACACGCACCCACATCATCACTTTGATAAGTTGTTGTACAAAATCCAATAGTAACGATCCATTAACATTGGACTTAGCTGTAAGGCTATGTCAACTCTTCTCCCAACTAACATCAAAAAGTAAACAAGTTCTTCAATTCATTGCACTCTGCGCTCTACAATCATATGTTGGCAATACTCGTTAATGGCAAGTCCTAATGCATAGGGTAATACCCTTCTAATCAAATCACAATATAATAAATATGTGAAAAAAATTGAGAGAGAGAGACAGAGAGACAGAGAGAAAGAGAGACAGAGAGAGAGAGAGAGAGAGAGAGAGAGAGAGAGAGGGAGAGAGAAAGCCAACTTTAAAACGCATGCAGTGACCTGTCAGATTAGGTCGTCCAAACCTCCTGACAAATCTAATACACTAATACTAGTATACTAATTGAATTCTACCAAACACTTTAGTTCGAAACTATAAAATGTTGACGCTATTATTAAAGGAAAAGTCTTTTCTCTTATTATCTTATCTTATGATTCCATATTTCATTTTATTTCAACTTTTTTATTATTACATTAATATCACAGGACGCCGTGAATACATATATAATTAGAAATAGTAATTCAATGCATAATAATGTTTTGTGCTACTTGCACGCGCAGCCTTCATTAGTTAGAGTTAGTTTTATATATATTTTTGTGAACAAAATGTTGAGGTTGTAGACCAAGAGACAGATCAAAGTGCATCATTCCAGTTATTCAAGTCTAATACTCATACGCATACCTATATGCATTGACATTTAAAAGGAACTAACATTATGCTCTGCTAGTGAACAAAATACGCGAAATGTATCAAAGGGTTAATGCAGTAGCGAACACCCGTATAAAAATAATCTCTCCAGAACTTGTTATCCAATTTAAAATAATGTAAAAGGCAAGCTTCAAATCAGAGGCTGTAGCTGCGAATACATATAAATATATATACATATGCTATAATGATCGATTCAATAATATTGTTCCGATGATACAAATCATGTGGTAATAAATGGTTTTAGTCGATTTACCACGCCCGTCTATTTTACGTGTTGACAAAGTCGAGGAAATGAAGATGAAAAGTGACTGTTGGTACACATTGAAAAATTGAAAAATCATCCACCAAACAAATGAAAACTTTTGATTTAACAGATTGATGACTAAGCTTCGAGAGATTTTTTAATAAAATCCAAAAGTTATTAAAAAGAGATTATAAAAAATATAATATACCACGAAATGTATTGTCCATCGTTACGCAGCACCTTTTCCCATCTTGCTGACGACAAATGAATTCTATGTTGGTGTTGCCATCGGAATGGAAACGCCGATCCGTTAGGCAAACCTACTAACCTTCTCTAGACGGGCTTTGTTGCATGCCATCGGGGGTTGTTATGTTGAAACAACACCTTATCACGTCACTTGTCGGAAAAGCAATGCAAATGGTGTTGTTGTGGCACATAATTCGACGCATTCAATGATGAAACTAAAATATAATTTCTATCTACTGTGGCATAAAGCTTGCACATAACACTTTGACGCGCGGGTGCTCAAACTCATATACCATTTGTTGAGAATCGCTCACAATTTGATAATACATTTGACAAGTTCAACGATAACCTAAGAGAATACATGACGCCCAAGAGTTGACCTTGAAAAATAGTTTAAAATGAATATGCTCCTATTTAAGGCGTTAAGTGACTAGCGAAGAATCGTTAGCCAAGATTTCGATAAGTAAGGATAAGTGGGTGAATATATTTATAGTCTCTGTCGAAAGATGAGACATACGCGTTCGTGATTCAGGGGAAAACGCGTAATAATCTTTATGCTATTGATCAGGCGTAGACGATCGAAGAATACAACTCTGTTCCTCAGTTGGAAACACACTCTCCATATGTACTTATCGATAGCATCATGATCGGTAGTAGATTATTCGATAGAGAATATAGTCGATGTGTTGTAGAAATTAAAACGAATCCTTAATTTTTATACAAATATATGTTACTGATCAGCGATCAGTAACACTGAATAGTCAAAGCACTGATTATGTATGGCGTTAACTAGGTTTCATTTTCGAGTTTCGACGTTTTTTGCTATCTGTATGTGGAAGAGGTGCAAGAAACCCTCTCGAAAAACTGTCAAATTAGGCGTAAGCAAAATCGGCGGTCATGCACGTAAGTAAAATGTTATTATTAAATAATCCAGTAATGTTAAGGAATACATATATGTATATACGTATATATATAGATATGTGTATATATGTAGATATATATATATATATATATACATCAGGCGGAATGATTCATTTCCTCACATTATGATATTTTGTGGTAGAGGAGCATCGGGATTGACGGAAAAAGAATCTTGTAAGACGTAAAAGCGCTTTGCAGAACGCTTCAAATCCTCTTACGTTACCTGAAAATGCGTAAGTAAATGATTTTATACGTTTGTCTACGTGTAGATTTTTCGAAAACTTTCGCGTATCAAAAGAAGATTTTCAAATGGTTTTTGAAAAAATCACCGCGAGTAACTTGTTGTTGTGTTTTTCTGTGTTCTTGTGACACGCTGTTGTACAATAAACGATTGAAATCTTCCTAATATTTATTGAAGTGAATTGCGTTGCGTAGACGGAACGTGCATTTATTTTCGGAAGCCCGCAGAGAATGAAGAACGAAAAGGCAACCACAGGCTGAACGGGTGATGGTGGTGTTGAGTTAATTTACACAAACATATGTTTTTGCCTTTATACATATAAATATTTTATTCGTAAGGCAGTGGTTTCCTACCTTTTTGTGCCCGCGCCCCCTTTTTAAAAAAAAAAAATTAATGCGCCCCCTTTTAAAAAACAAAAAAAAAAAACCGAAACAATCGGATGCTTCTGTTTACTGAAGTTTGGCGCGAGTAAGCACGAGAATAACCGGGATGTTGCAAGTGCTTATTTTTTGATTCCACGCCCCACCGGTACTCGGCTCCAAATGCGAAAGCGAGATATTTCGATTCGAAGAAGAGTATGAATTGGATGTTTTGTACATTTGTACACCAAAAATCTGCGGCGAGGATTGTGGATTACGTATACTGCTGATCCATTTTTTTGACACCTATTTGACTTTTTTGGCTTGTATTTGAATATGACATTTTGGAAACAGGTACATGCCCCCTTGGGTCGCGCCCCACAGGTAAGGTTTGCGATCACGATGTGAAAATTATAGCAGTAAACTTTTCAGTTCCCAGAGCAAGACAAATCTTTTGTTGTATCGTTGTAAAAAAAAGTAAACGTCAAACATGCCCCTTATACTTCCATTATTTTTTCGAAATAAATTTCGAATGACGAGTTATATATAACTATCAAGGAAAAGCCGTCCAAACGAGGGCTAGTTAACTAAAATAAACATAATCAGTGCCCAGTACTTTCTGTCCGCGCATTCAAGGTAAACGCTAGTGCAAATTCATATCCTATACCGTCCGCAAAAGCTCAATTCAAAAATTATTGTAATCAGTTCACCAAATCGCATAAAAAGACATATATGCCTCAAAAGGAACATGAGTTTTTTACTTGTTTAACTGAATCACGCTTATACCCGAGCAACAACTATTATCTTTCGATTTATCTCTTAACGCACTCGTTTAATCGCATACTTAATACGCTTTCGTCATTAATCGTTTGCTTACATTTTGCTCGCTTAATAAAGTATTTACTTTATAGTATAATTTATGTGAAAAGAATTTGCATTGCAAACGACTTGCATAAAACGATTGTAAAAACTTTTTGTAAAAGTCCATCAATTTACACTTCAACTAAACGAATTTACATCATCCGCATTAATTGAAAAGTGAAAAAACATTAACATCCACAGAAATGTTGAATACCTCGCTTAAGTGATAGAGAAAAACACTTGCACTTGCACTTGCACTTGCGCTTACTTTCGACTGCAATTCAATTGCACTTCAATTTTAATTCGCTCGATTAAATAACATTAATAAAATTTGTTCTTGGATCCGGCACTGCAAAGCTTTTTTTTCATGGGGAGTAAAAAAAAAAAAAAAACCCAAGCTTCAGTTTTGATTTCTCACACACTCAATCGTTAAACGTGTAAACAATATTTTGAAGCATTGCTTAGACGCACAACGTATTATATTATAATTACTGCCGTCAATCCTTTTACTTGGCCATTGTCAGTTCAACTTTAAGATCAACCCTTTAAAGACATTAATATGTGTTTTACACTTGAGGCAGGTTTTTCATCCCGTATAACAAAAGTCATCAGCATAGTTATCTTCTCGCTGTTTCGCAGTTTTCATAAAAAGTCGATCAATTAAACTCGCTTGCGCTTTCGCTTCCGCTTTCGCTTTTCCTTTCCCTGCTATTATTTACTTCGAATGAATAAAGCAGCGAGTAAGAAGTGAATCTACGTTCAAGTTCAAGTTCAAGTAAAACAAGTGAAAAGTTTGTAGTGGGAAAAGGTTCACTTTTAAATATCATCTACCACTTCGCTTAATGCAGTTAGTTATTCACATATCGGCTTTTCAAAATAAGACGCTATACAGGACGTAGTCGAATTGGTGGTCCAATCAACACAGTGTTTATCCATGGACATCGATGTCCTATATGTATTTCATCAAACTATCTTAAAAATCACGACCTGCCAGCCGAAGATACCGGAAGACAAACTTAACAAGCGATCGGCATAGTAGCTCATTGGATTTATCTCACATTTTTCTTGGTGATGTATGCATCCCTTGGACGGCAAGTGGTGTAGGCTACAGTTACAAACAACTTTTGTATAACTAATAAAAGTAAGTAATAATTTTCAATATTCTCCCAGTCGGTATCATAAAACGCAACAAATGAACGAAAATTCTCTGATAGAGAAGAGAGTAAAAGCGGAAATCAAGCACGTAAGTGGATTAACAAGTGAGACAAGAACAAATCGTAGCATTCGCGTTCTGCTTAGAGAAGTTTGTATATATATATGTATATATGTATTTTGTTCCATTTTAAAATACATTTACAAAATAGAAATAATTGAAAATTTAAATTTCAAAGACCGTAGATATCTTATTTTGCAATTGTTGCAAGGACATCTCTATGAAAACTGCAACATCGTCGTCTGACTCACGTGAGTGCTGAAAAATTTCAATTCTTATTTTTCCAATTTTATATTTTATAGTTGGGCGCTGCGCAAACGTTTTCGAATTGATAAATTTTTCTTAGAAAACATATATGTTCTTACGCTCTTCTGCTGAAGTCCGCCAGCGTCCGTGAGAAATGAGTAAAAACTCTGTTTAGCTTTAGATGCATTCTGCATTATAGCTGCGTATTGATAAGCAATGCTCTGGTATTTGTTAACTTAAAAAGGTTAACAATATTTACTTGCCGTTCGCTCTTTCAACATTTCGAGCTTTTAAACGTTTTCTTGAACCTATGCTTTACTCGCTTTTGCTCGATTCTAAAATAAATTTCTTTTTCAAATTTTATTTTACACATTCTCTTGTACATGAAATTTGCCGAAATCGTCAGTTGGGAGCGAATAGTTATGGATACGTTAAGCAAAAAAAAGGTGACAGTTAATGCTGAAACCTGCTATTACGTACATAACGTTGAGAAAGTTTCATTTTGTTGAAGGCAAGATCTCATCCATTTACTCATTGATTAACTGAAACCCAGCTGTATGTATGTCTATGATCCAGCTGAGACGTTTGTGAACTAAATCAATCATTTTTCGCTCGATCGCTGCTATCAAGAAGAGGCAAATCCCCGAAGTAGTCAATCAATGCTGAAGTAGTCAAGTATGCTGAACATGCTTAGCATAGCGGAACATAAATATATTCATAATCATGTTGAAGTAGTGCCAACCGCATATTTTTTTGCCATTAATCCTTTTTTATATAAATAATTCGTCGATCGCAGCTTTCATTTGTTTAAACAAACAAATCAAGTCTACATTCTTCGAACGAGGCTACTGTGTGAGCGTGTCTTTGGAAAATTCTCTAAACGAACGCTTTCTGAAGGCAAAGTCATCGTGAATGTATATCTAACGAATTGTGTAATCATAACCTCATTGTACGGATATTTCTAATACTTTCGTTCTTGGAAATTATATTATTCGCGGACTAACTTATGTGTCAATGGCGTTGATTGTTCTATATAACCTAACTAAAGCGATTTTATAGCATGTTTAATAATCTAGATTTTTTTTTGTATATTTTTTGCACTCAGGTTACCTCGACTATTCGTACAATACGGTGACATGAGGAAGGAGAAAGAGTGTGCCTATATAGCTGCGACTAAAGTAAACTGCACCGCTTTTGATTCTTGCGCGTCGCGATTCTTGCCTACTAGGCTGGCTACTCATGCGCATATTTAATAATTTAGATAAAGTTTCGAGGTTCTCGTCAATCTACCACTTTAGCAAACAGCTAGACGGATGGACATTGCTAAATTAATTTTGCTATTCATGCATACATACGCGAGAAAGCCAATACCATGGCTTATGTAGGAAAATTATCTTGTGATTTTTCTTCTATGGGATGGCGGAGCGCGGGGGGGCAGATATTAAATGACGGATTTTAAATAATCCGAAATGTCTTTTTTTTTTTGCTTTTTTTAATAAATTTAGAAATAAATAATAAAATAAATGAATTATTTACTAGATGGAAAGTGACATCATCACTTAAGTATCCCAGTACGATGGCCATTTTGGGCAACGAGCAGCGATGAATTTTTGTATTCGTTCAAATTATGTTGATGTGCGTGCGCCCGTATGCATTGGGAAGTTAAAAATAAAATAAAGAGTTCAGTCTTGTCGTACATTTCACATTTTTATGTTATCATTGACACGTGTGTGGAAAGAGAAGAATATGCTTTTTGTTTCAAAGGACTATTGAAGGGCATTTCGTATGATACATTTATTGTAGGCCGAGTACAACTTTCCTAGTGATTTAAATTAATAATGCAATGATATATCGCTTGGTTTATTAAGGTCAATTGTCAATGTGAAAGGCTTTACTAACTAACTAACATTCATGTACATTATAGTCATGTTAAAATCCTTATATTTCATAACAATGTTTTTTAGAGATCAATGCTAAACCGCAAGGTCATCTATGTAAATATTTAATATCAACAGGCTACAGATAATAATTTATGTATGTATTTATGTATGTATTTATATACAACAAAGTCTACATATAGCAAACATTCTCTTATTAAAAACTGTATCTATGACTTGAGAGCCAAAAAATTTATTGCTTTAAAAAGCAAAAACTTACAAATTCAAGACTCTTTCGATTTAAGATAAAATTATAAGCATAAAATATTATTTAATCTCATAAAAAATACAAAAAAGTCTAACTACAGCGAAAACAGATCACTACAAAAAAAATTAAATCAGTTAAAGTACAAAAAAGCAAAGAAATTTCTCAAGAGATTAGAAAAATGAGAATAAAGTTAAGACGTTAGGAAAAATTGCACGGAGGAATACCGAAAACAATTGGACTAACTATTCAAACCATTCTAAAAAACTACAATAACACAAATACCGTCGACAATAAGCATCGATCAGGCGAGCCAAATAACCTTACAGAGCGCGAAAAACGAAACATTATTAGAATTGTAACAAATGGACGGATGGAAAAAGGCTACGCTGTTAATATTGCAAAAGACGTAGAAAAATGTAAGCATCATCATGTAATCGTCGGAATGTTTTTAGGATCCAATGCTTTCCATGCTTTCCGTGTACCTCCAATTTGCAAAACTCGACAAAAGTAATGACATAAATTTGGGGAAAAACGGAACTTTTAGTGACGAGTCTGAGTCTAATGTATTCGGATACGATGGTAAATAAGGAGCGTGAAGAAAAACTAATACATCGGTGGCAATCCGAAATTTACTATTAATTATAAAGCAGGCTGCAAGGTCTGTCGTAGTTTGAGGGATGCATATCTATCTGGGACTGGAATGGTGAGCCTGGCCACTTTGTTGCCACTAAAATGGTTCAATGGTCACGTTTATTACAATCTTTTGAAAGACAATTTGAAGGGTTTTCAAATGAATCTCCCAACAAGAAAGCGATCCGAAAGATACATCTCTCATACTAAAAGAGTGGATACCTTGAAAGATCCCCAAGCGATTAAGAACATATGGCAATAACATGCCATAAACTGGATAGGAGAGTTTGAAAAAATAAAACTTTTAAAATGGGAAAACTTAAGCAAGCTTAACTTAGGGAATAGAACGAGATCGGTGCAGATGTAACAGAAAAACTGGTATCTTCAATGCAGAGACACAAGCAGTGAATACAAGCAGTAACAAATGCTAAGGCTGATCCAACAAAATATTACTATTGCTAACTGAAAAATAAACTCTATGTACACTTTTTGTGATATTTTTTGGGATTTGTTGGGACTGAAGTATATTTTTTATGCACTACATGTAGACTTCAGTGGGCTAATAAATATAATCGAATCAAGAATAATCTCGTTCTGTCTTCATCGTCGAAAGTGCTTGCAAATTACTGCTTTTTTTTTCAGGCCTAGCAGCAAAAGATCGGGATATATTGAATTCGACTTGTTGTTTGTCTTTTGTACGTTTATATGGGAGGAGGTTTAACAAGTGTTCCCATAACAACAAAAATTTTCACATTAACCTACAATAACAAAATACAATTTTTAAAAGAGTGAAAATTCTTTTATGTCACAAGCTTTTCAAATTAAGTCTGAGTCTCTCTCTTATAAATATTTGAAGAAAACATTTTCAAAAATTGCTAAATACAAAAATAAATTGATATACAATAAGCGGAGAGACGGGCAGGCATTCAAAATCAGACACAAGGTGAGCATATCTCAAGTTGTTCTAAATGGTGCTTCCATGAACATACCCTTATATATGGCGTAGGGTACAATTGCATCCACTTTGTAGTAAATCTCCGATATCCGTCTCATTAAGCGCATATATGTTTATATATATATATATATATATATATATATATATATATATAGAGAAGAGCTTTTGTTAATTGATTGCCTGCTATTAAGAACTACACCTGCACTGACCCCTAAGACTGCTTTCGAAAGTGTATATTTTTGTACCAAGGATTAGGTTAATATTTATTTATTTATTTATTGTAATCTCGAACTCAAAGCCAGTAACTAACATAACATTCTCAACTAGTTGAAAATAATACATCAATGATGTTGGAAAAAGTGAAGAGAAGAGGAGAAGGCATAGCATAACAGAAAAACACTATATATATAATATATAACCAAATTGATCATTTAATGTATATATGGATATGTGTTTGTCATTTTTCGCTGCCGAAAAACGAAACATGATTTATGTAAATAAAATTTAGTTCTCAAAGAAAGAACTTTTAATAATCAGGAACAGCATCATTGAAAGGTAATTTTGTCCAACCGCGAGGTCGGTTAAACAAATTTCGACAACAAAGTGAGTCAAGCATTATCAAGAGAAACGTCAAATAAACGAGGTTCACCTGGATGGGTTAAAAATTAAACCTTAAATTGAAATGATACCTAGACTCTCCCATTTCTTTTACTATTTGAAGGGAAAAACTCAAAGGTTTTATGGGCGTAAAAAATTACATTTTAAAGATTGCAGGGATAGTGCTTGTAAATCGAATTTTTTTCCTTAAATATTTTTCATGCTTTTTAACAACTTTTACTGCTTGCATTGCTACCATAAGTGCTTTCCAATGTTATAGTGGACGTATAAATTACCATAAATAACTGATTAGAGAAATTCATAAAACAAGTAAGAAACTTATAATCGGCGAGAGCCGAATCTCCCATACCCATCACCTGTAATCACCTTTGGCGCCCCAACCGCCTTAAAGTCCGTAAGGGGGCGAATGATAACAACCGGGTTGGTGTTGGAGTGCCTTCAAACATTAAATAAGCTAAGCAGGGACAATGAAGTGCATCTAAAATGGCTGCCTGGCCGTTCGGATATTGAGGGCAACGAAAGGACTGACTGTCTAGGCAACAGGGGAGTCTGTCGGGCCATGGTAGGCCCTGAACCATACCATACCATGTGGCATACCAAGAAACCATATTAATAGGCTGGTATCGCAATGGGCACCAAATAAAGTGGATTGTCATTGGAAGCAATGTGCCGGTAGGGCACATGAATTGCTGGAACTGCATTTAGTCATCGGTTTCTACACGTTCCCTGATTCCCTCAGGCACGAGTGAAACGTCCCATCATATTCTATGTGAATGTAAGACCATCTCCGGAATCAGAGACCAAGTGTTTGGCTACCATTTTACAACGCTAGACACGGTATGGTGGTCCTATCTAAAAAGTCTTTCCCACATATTTAATAACAATAATAGATACATCGAAAGAAGCTTTATATATATATATATATGTACAATATATGTTAAGAAATCGTGCCTGGACACGTTTCAAAAAGTAACTGTTCTTACAGGAAATTGAAAATTAATACCACAACACCAGCTTAATTGAAAATAAGATTAAAAGGATATATATATAAATATATATATATATATATATATATATATATAAGGACATATGCAGGAACATAGTAAACACGAAAAGCAATTCAATTTCCTTTGAAGCAATTTATCAAACTTGCGAGCATTAAAAACACATTGTTGTGATTATTTTTGAGAGGACGTGTCATGAACAGAGTTCTTCCTATCAATTACATTGTGTAAGCATTGACTTCATAGACAAAGATCAATGTTACGTTATGGGTTTATGTTATTTACAATCAAATATAATTAATATTTTCCTTAAATTCAATTACAACTTGAAAATTGATTTTTAATGCAATTTTTATATGCTACTATACATAGAAATATATATGTATATGTACATTTTGCGTATAAATGTACAATATTCTGTTGCCTTATGATTCGGAGTAAGTAAGGGCTCCATTAATATACAGGTTAGTTTATATGTTTCTTTGTACGGGAGAAAAAGGGGGGGGGGGGGGTGGATATTATCTTCAGAGGTATGGATTATATACGAATGTATTGATTACTAAAGAAAAAGGAGAATCAGTAGGAAATTTGTGTGCATGTTTGCTTTACTTTTCTTTTCTTTTCATTCCTTATCATTTCTCTTAATACACACTTTAGGCTCTAGGCAGTAAATTAACTGAATTTCTCTTTGTCAGAGTTGGTCATTCACGGTACTAGTGTACCAATTTTTGGAACAACTTTTTTCAGTTTTTTAATAACACAAATTTATTGTTGTCTTGTGAAATTTACAGCAAATTTATTATTTAACATCTTTGTTGAATCTTCATTTTGCCATAAATGGTCAAGAATTTCTGTTTCCGTTGCCACATAAAGGCTTACATCTCATAAGAAACCGTGTAGGGGCAAGGGGCCCTGTACTGTGTACTTCGAATTTACCCTACTAGACGTATATGTTAAGTCATCATTTTGTACTCGGTTTCATTATCATCTAATAAAAATGGTTGACATTGCACCCAAATTCCCCGCACACATATGGTTTCTTAAGAACTATTGCCGACAGATGAGGAGTTTTTTAAATTTTTATTATAGGAAAATGTGTTAGAATCGCATAGAGGTGCGAGCATATAGCGCCGGCATCGTCCTAAGTAAATATCCTTGTTAACAATTATCCGATGCGTATGGAGTATGCAGCGGTTGGGATTTCGGGATACGAATTGCCAACGATTTAATCAAAAAAACCACCCAGCAGAGAGCTGGGACAGATAACGAAATCCTTTGATTAATGATGAAAAATTGCACGGTGCTCTGCCGCGTCCACTATTCAATGCTTCTCCTACCACTCTACTCATTATATTCACTCATAATTTTATTTAATTACAACGTATTATGAAAACTGTTAAATGTTATTCGACATTACGTGGGTACGATGTTTACATTTCTACAGCATCTCATAGGCGGGTACTTAACGAAACATTTTTCTTACCTTTAATTATGAAACGAAAAGGTTAAAAATGCTCTATAAAGCGAAGAAAGTGCTGGGTATTAAAAAAAAAAAGAAAAGGTGAACCTTAGCCAGATATATGCGTACTCGTGTTCTTATTTCCTTAAATATTTCGTGTTGTAAGGGAAATGAAAAGTTTGGTAGAAATGCTTTTAAAAAAATTGCAAAACTGACAGAAGTAACTTTTCTCGTGCATAATATACAAAGTATTACAATATTTTCAAGTTAACCGACCGTAAATTTTCTCATGGGGTATACAAACTTAATTGCAAACCATTCGACTGTTGTCAGAATTTATTACTTTTTCTCTCATCATTTTTCTTCTTTTTATTTTTTTCCCTTCCTATGCTCTAAATATATATTTTATCGTAATTATATTCTGTTAAGTTACTTAACAGAATCTCTTCATTAAATTACTTGATGCATGTACGCTTGGAATAATATGGCACATCATCGTGTTGACATTTCATCTTAGGAATCCAGGTTAATAGTTGCAACTTAAAGGGATTTACCACATCATATAACAACTAACGATAACTTCATCACAGATTTACTTAACGTTTTCGTCGCACGTTGAGACAAAAGGAACAAGGGATGGGTTTATTTAACATTTAACTAAAGAGAATATTTACCACACCCTGTGTTGGGGCAAATCCTTGTTTCGTTTTAATGTAGAATAGAATTAAGCAAACTTGGGCAAAATGCCCCGTTATTTTAGTAAACTTGATTGATTCCATATATGCTTTTCCATCTAGACGCGTTTGCCAACAAAACTTGCATTACTTCTTCCACTCCTGCGCCAGTTAAGAACTACTTCTTTAGGGTCTCAAACTTCGCTTATTTGCTGTTCGACTTACAGCACGGAGGACTCCCTCGCGTGGGAGCTTAGTTATATTAGTTAATTTTTTCAAGATACATTTAGTCGATCTCGTAATCAGTGAGGGTGTTATATCTAAATTGAAACAACAACAAGTTAAAGAAAAGCAAAATTGCAACGCACATAAGATTGCGGAGGCAATGTTTCCGCCTCTGCTAGGTGACACTTTGAGTGCGACTGATATAGCATCGAGTCAAACAAAGTCAACATACAGCATCATAAGGTTGACACTAACGGCGACATGGTCACTGTTTATTATTCAATGGCTATTGCGCGCTATTTTAAAGTTACAATGCACTCTTAGGCATCGATGCAAATGTTTTACGAGATTTGCCCAAAAATATTGGTGTTTTTTTATTTTCCTCGAAAAGCATTTATTTACTCATCAATATCGATTTTGTCCACTGCAAAGTAATCCCCCTTAGATACAGTACACTTGTGCCGGCGATTTTTCCAATCCCCGAAACATTTCTGATAAGCGCTTTGCGCTGTTTATGTCTCTTCTTAACCGTCGCAAAACTCCTTTCGTGGGTCTTTTCACTTTTGCGGTCAGGAAAAAGCCGCATGGGGCCCAGTACGGGGAATGGGGTGTCGGTGTTATGATTACGGTGTTGTTTTTGGCCAAAACATGCCACGCTTCCTTTGGTCAAAACTTAGCAAATTGGAAAAAAAACTTCACTACCACGCGTTTTATTCTCAAAATATAGGAAGAAATTGCTTGGCATGAGCCAATCGATATGCCGAGATTCTTAGCAACTTCTCTGATAGTAATTCGACGACAATTTTTTTCAACAACTTCGTCGGTTGTGAACCTGCTGGGGCGTCCAGAGCGGGCATCGCCGTTAACATCTTCTTGGCCTTCTTGCCCACTCATAAGCAGCATCACTTACAGGCATTTTTTTTTTTTGCTTAAAGTATACTCGGCAAATACCACAGTCAACACAAGCACAGTGAAACTGGAGCACTTCGTAGCCCTCGAAATTTGAAAAGCGATAATTTCTTTTGAAAAGACCCCATATATAGCGTAATACGGGCAAATTGGTGCGAGTAAAGCTTTACACTCGTGTTAACTCTAGCAAAACTAAATTAATTTTTGTGATCGCTGCTTAGAGATAAAAGACTCTGCTCTTGTGAGGCACTTATTGATGGTTTATCTTTAACTGGTATTCTCACAGTTCTCAAATGCTTTAATAGCCGGCTGAAATTTGCTGCAAGTGTTTTCAGTTAACACGAATGAAAACACGCAAAATTCGTCCATCATCATGTCTAATCATGTCTATCGATCGGTTTGCACTCGCCCGTAGCGTCAGGTGTTGGATATTATTCAAATGAGTGAAGACATTTTGCTTAACTCGCCTTTTCCCCTCTTTGTTTGTTTTATGCTTTGGTTGGTCGCATAACACGTTATTCTCATTAGGGTTAATTGAAAATTTGTGACATAAAACTGGCAGCGCTTAGACATCGAAATGAATCTTCGGACAGTTAATTAAACAGCATCTGTGGAGGGTTTTATCTTCAATGAAGGAGTCATTTATATGCATATATATTTCTTTCGTTAATAAATTCTCTTTTTTTTATTATTTATTTCATGTAGTTACGTAAATAAACATATTTATGAGTATATGTGCGGCTATCCTTAATTCAAATTATCATTAATTTTCGTTTCATTAAATTTACTTAATACAATTTTTAAATTAAATTTGTTTAGTTGTTGATGTGATATCTGCTATCAGATATTAAGAATTTGCTACAGAAAGCCATAGCAGCAGTAAAAACAATTAGCGGCGGTAAATATATCTAAACAACTTCTTCTCCCTATCACACAGGTTGGCTGAGCGATGGCAAAGGTATGTATCTACATGTGGTGCGGTGAACTGTTACAGTTTTTCTTGAGCGTACAGCTAATCGATCTTATCACATAAGCATAAGCGTTAATTAAACCAAGTCAAACAAGTCCGACCATCAAATACCCTACACAACGTTGTCTAATATAATTTTTCACTTATTTTGATCATAAAACATGTAAAAGCAAATATTTGAGGGGTTCAAAAAATAAATTAGCGTCGTCTAAATTTATGACGATGAATTTATATGTCACTATTTATATATATCACTGCTTAAAATTGTAAAATATTAAAAATTAAATTTTGCTGTCATATAAAGACTTATATAACGTATGATAAAAACCATGGGGGAAACAGCTCCAAAACAGCTCTTATCCTTAAAAGGCAAAGATTTTCACATTGATTTTATACCGAAATATTAATTTTCATCGAATTTCTTTAAGTAATATGAGAAGCGGAAAAAATTGTTGATACAATTACCATTTCAAAATAGTACGTTATATGGAGAGTGATTGTTAGATTGGTCTCTTCCAATACATTTTCAAAACGTTCATTCTTAGATCAAGACATTTTAACGCAACAAATTTCATTGAAATATCCTGGAAACGTCAACATGTAGCTTGAGTGCATGAACAAATATAGGATGAAGAGACGGACAGACGGGCAAACAATATAGTAATGTATCGAGTCCTTTTAGTTGTTGCGTATACTCGCATATCGATTGACATGGACTATAAATAAAATGTAGAAGGATATGTATGAACAAAAAAAAAAACAAAAACATTTTCTTGCATTCACTATAACAAACGGCAGATAATCTACTCTCTAACGTTAATTTGATTTAAAATTTTTTTATTAATAATTCCGGATGATGTCCGTTGTACCAAATTTCATCAAAATATCTCAAAAATTGCGACCCGTAAGTTGCACACTAGTTGCACATGAGCAGACAACTGACGGACAGACAAACTTAGATCAATTCTGCAATCAATGCTTCTGAGCCAATCGAAATAAGAAACAAGCGGGTCTATCTTAAGCTCTTCGGAGCGTTGCATATTTGCGCATAAATCTCTACCCTCTACTTTCTACAAATATTGTAGACCATAAGGCTAATTAATTGACGTTTGAATGATAGATTTGAAAAGTTTTCATTTGATAGGCGTATTAAAAAACTTTCACGGTACATTAGCTATTACGAAGACTGCTGATGGCCGTAAACACCAGCAATCGCATGAAAAGTGAATTCGAAATATGTTTTAATTACTTGAAAAGAGATCGAGTTTGTGATGCATCGATGAGCAGTCGTTGTGGTCTGTCGATGTGTTCTTTTGAGTAATGAGAACAAAAACTTGTGAACACCACTCGATAAAATATAATTATTTTCATTGCAATCAGCAAGTGAAACAGTCAAACGATGAGATCAAGTATCTATTGTGTGCCTTATTCATAAATTGGAAAGTTTGTCATCCATTAGAGAGCAGACAAACAAAGCAAATGAAATTGTCAATTAAACTATCAATACAATTAGCACCACAACAATGACATATAATTTTAGCCCGAAATCTCTTAATGCGATTAT
Source organism: Glossina austeni (assembly GCA_000688735.1). NCBI lineage: Eukaryota > Metazoa > Arthropoda > Insecta > Diptera > Glossinidae > Glossina > Glossina austeni. The sequence continues at coordinate 701,233 of KK502454.1, forward strand.
TACGCGTAATTGCTATGTAAATTTATTTATAAATCAAAATTTTAGATTCGATAATGTCTCGGATGGCTTCGGGTTATTTGATGGGAACATTGATGATTTTTTTTTGGTTAAAAGCATTTACAAAAATATAATAATATCACAGCACATTTTGAATAAGTTGAACTCAGTCAGAAAGAGAAGCAAGGAACTTGAAGTCGAACTTGGAGCAAAATGCAGGATTAGATTCTTTTGAAATAAGTATAGCAGCTGATGTCGAAGGATAACGAATATCCAGGAAGGAATAAGGTACAAATACCCCTAAAGTACCTGAATTGCTTTATTCTAATTTATCTGTTTACTGAACTTGAAACAATTTTCATAGTTTGCTTCGCTAAATATTCGAACCTTATAGAGAAACTCAATCTACTTCGAACACTATTTGAGTGCGAATGTGATTTATAGCCGAATGACGATAATTCAGCCAAAATGAAATTTAACAAAATCGTAACTAATATTGTTGTGTATGTGTAGGGGCAGATCTATACCAAAATAATTTATTAATCATTCGCCTATCGTAGAAAATCATCATTCACAGCGAGTTCAGGTGCACTTTTGACGACCTTGAATTCGCTTTCGATTTTTAGGGCATTGCCAACTCAGGGCAATATGTCAGTGTCAGCTGGTTATTGAAAGCGTTAGAACTGTACACTGCAAGGGTCAGATGTCGTACCCAAACTGGCCCACTTTAAGAGAGAGCTTATCACACATTTACGGCAATGGTTCCATTTACTTTTTACACTCACAACCGAAAGATGTATTCATTTTTGTTAACACATTTGTTGACAACATTCGCGACTACTCGCATTTATACGCATAATTAGTATTAAATTCCGCATCGATCCAGGCATGTCTCTCATTCTCCCAGGCGAAGAAATTAACACATGGCTTTCAGAAATGGCACGAACATTGAAAATTCTTTGACGCAGATTGGCATTGGCAAGGGGAAATGGGTCGAACCGGCCGAACGACATGACTACAATGCAACATAACCCGATAACACGTCGGTTTTCAAATGAAAAGAAATTGGGTGTGCGAATTTGACCACGCCCTTTTTTTAAGAGAAAGTGTAAGTAGCCCTGTTGGGTGCTGGATAAAACTATAACTTCTTCATTTGAAAGTTCTACTATGTTTAAGCTATCGGACAGCTCGCATACAATACAGCTGCTTGGAGCTTTGAACAGGTGTTTGTGGTTTTATGCGGGAAACGTTGATTAAAAATGTGTGTACGTGATGGAATGAATCTGTAGTATCAAATTCATAATGAACACAATTTTTTTAAAAGCTTTTTTAGTTTATTAACTTGCTTCCGTGGTAGCATGGAAATTCCAAATCTAGTTGACGCGGACTCAAAGTACAACAGTATGGCGATCGGCATAAATTGGTGAATTATCTTCTTCTTAACAATCTCCATGATTTCCCGAGTATGAAATGAAACGAGCAGGGCGTAAAAAAATACATTTTTTTTTAGGTTTACATTAGGCAGGTAAAACACTTTTTTGTGGCTCTACTAATTAATTTTCTTGCTGTTGAAAATTGAAAAAAAAAATTTTAATTTTATTTATTTGAACACTTTAAAGGTACAAAAATGGACTTATCGCTATTGCGTCTGCAAAAATTGACTTATACTAAAGCAACTTAAATGCTTTAGTAACAAGTACAACAATAAATTGTTTGTTACTCATTGTGACTACAGAACTGATGAAGTGACCCAACTAATGGCTACTTTCTTATATTTATACCTTATATTCTGTTTACGAAAATGATGAGTAGACGTTTTCATATGGGAAACACAAACATATTTGACGCATAAGTTTCGAAGAGCGAACGGAAAACAATCTGGACGATTGTTGTGGGAAAAATTGTGTATTTTAACACTTGCGCTATATTAGCATTTCTGGTACGAATGACTTCCTTTTGTACTTATATTTATTATTGGAATTAGGTTATAAAGATTCTTTTCACGAACTACAAAGGCTTGTGTCCTTATGGTGAATTTTGTTGAAAAGATTGTTATTATCAATTATAAATATTTGTGTCCTTATCTGGGCGTATAAAAGTTAGAAAAGAATCGAATTTCTTACAGATTAAAATCTAAAGCTCTCATGTTATACGAGAGATGCCTGCACATTTTACCCAAAGAAATAAGTATTAAGTTCAGTTTTCGAAGAAGGCATGGTCCTATTTCAGGCGCAACAACATCAAGAAAATTGTCTTAGTCGCACATCTCCGTACATTAAACAGTGGCAAGCTTGTCATGTGCTCTTTCGTTGCAATTAAGAAAAAAACACAAGAGAATTTTTAGTAAAAAATTTATATAGCAAATTAAAAAAAAATAGGCAAAGAATTTCTCGGTCAAATTGCTTACTCATATAAAGTGCCTGTGTAGCCTATATGTCAACTTTATTTAGTCAAAATTATCTTGAGGCAAGATTTTTGTTTTCAACATATATTTTCTAAAAGCAAACTAAACAAACGACATATACCTACGTAGCACTTGACATTAACAAAAGTTTCTCTATGTTTTTCTTACTGCAACAATTTTAAACAGTTGTATGGTTTAGCTTTCTTTTATTCTTTATTTTATTTATTTATTTATTTTTTTTTTCGTATTTACCCGAAAAAAGATATCCATTCCTCCAGGAAACCAATAGGAAATCTTAGGGAACTAAAATTCATTTCGTTTGGCTAGTCATAAATTGTACTAAGGGCCGGTCGAACGATCTCGTCTCTTATGGATCGCGAAAGGATAACGGGATGTGATTGATTAAATCATTACTGAAGAAATTTTCCCGACCGAGTATTATCTTGTCTTGTGAAGAAAGGCGCAAGCAAAGGACACGACTGGCTCGTTTGACTTTTAACAGCATCGACACATACACTTGTCAGGCACAATCACAATTTATTAAGAAACTAATTCTTGTACTAATCATCGTGAGCAGTTTTCTATCAAAGAAAGTTGTCGTAGTGCAACGAGCACAACGATTGGATAGGCCATCGACCACTAACGACCACACGTTCACGTTTCAACCGAACCGTTGTTACAACTACTCCCCATATAAACGCGTTGTTTCAGAAAGATTATGTGACTTAAATATTTTTCGATAAAATCTATAGGAAATTAAGGGTGTGAAGTTATATTTAAATATAACTAGCAAAGACACGAACCAAAATTTTTGTACAGAGCTCTGTTAAGCTCTTAACTCTTCATTAATATTTGAAAAGTCAGTCAGGCCACTGTGGACAAACCATGACCTGTGAAATCATGATTATACCGTTGCAAGTACTTATACCGTTGCAAGTACTTACACCGTTGCAAGTACTTACACCGTTGCAAGTACTTAC
>KK502454.1:707246-780448 GCA_000688735.1 Glossina austeni
AAGTCCCATAAAAAAATTATCCGAGCAAAACTGAACATCGCTGGAAAGGCTATTAATAGAGGATTCATGCTGTGCTAGTTTCATTTTTTCACCGCGCATGGTTTGCCCACAGTGACCTATCAAAATTTGCTTATATGTTAGCCTGTATTATGTTCAGTACGGAAATTGTCAAAGTCCCATAAAAAAATTCTCCGAGCAAAACTGAACATCGCTGGAAAGGCTATTAATAGAGGATTCATGCTGTGCTAGTTTCATTTTTTCACCGGACAGGGTTTGCCCACAGTAGGTAAGTAAACTTTCGCTAAATCAACTTCATTTGTGACATAGTGTAAAAATACTGACATTACAAATATTAATTCATTTACATAAATACATGTTTTGTTTATTATATTTTGTAAAAAAATTTTCCAAAAGTTGTATTTTAACTGAATTTTGACTTAAATTCCTCCGAGACTTCGTTTTATAGCGCTCTGTTCAGACCTTAACAGAGCTCTGTAAAAAAATTTTGGTTTGTGTCTTTGCTAGTTATATTTAAATATAACTTCACACCCTTTAGGAAATTGTAATTTCGCCTACTACATAAATATGAAAGAGTGGAAGCATTTTTTGAACGCCCCTCAATATAAAAAAAAATTGAGTCTTTATAGGACAACAAGGTCTAATTATTAGGTGGTACAATATATACGCGCCCGAGCGTTGTCATGCAAGAGGATGACTTTGCGTATGTTAGCCACTATTGCTGGTCTTTTTTGCAACAATGCATCGTTCAATTTGTTCAATTGACTTCGCTACACATTTACAGCAACAGTTTCATTCGGGTTTATCACTAAATCATACTGATTCCACACATATACACAGCACAACTTTACGACGATGAATATTCCGCTTCGGTGTCGATGTAGATGGTTCTCCCGGACTAACCAATTATTTGTGTTTAGGTTTGTCGTAATAGATCCATATTTCAGCAGGAGTCACAACATGCTACAGAAAACGCTTCTGCTTTTGCGTAGCAAGCAATGAAACCGCGCTGTTGGAACGATCCGAAATGGCATTTTCAGGTAATTCGTATGATAGCCATTTCCCTCTTTTTGGATCTTCTCCGTCGCATGTAAATATCGCGAAAATGCTGATTCATCAACCGCCAAGCTGCCCGTCCTTTGTTTTTTGAGAGTTCGAGCTGGGTTTGCGTCCATTGTCTTCGAACTTTTTTGCTTCTCCACTTTTAAACCCATTGAGATCAAAACCTACAATCGGGATACGATGGATCAGCATCGCTATAAGCTTTTAAAAGTGTTTGATGGGGTTCGGCAGCAAGTGTCTTCAAATCAAACTACAAAAGGAATGAATGCCGGAAATGCAATTTCGCGCGGTCCATGATTAATGTCTGTATACACTAAATGACTCAATAATACCAAACGGGAAAACTATTATTGTATGCAGAGAAAGATCAAAATCATCAAATTTAACCGTTATGTACATCGATCGATACTTTGCACTGCTTTCATTTTCACCAACGGATGTTGCTGATCAAAATAGATGCAAGCATCTATTGTTATTGTTGTATAATGAAAATCGATACAAAGTAGTGATTGGACGGATAGAGTTGGATTACACAGATCTATTTATTTGACTCAAGAAGAATTTTTTACAAAAATTTTCATGAGAAGCAAGATTTTATGCGACTATAAGGTATAATTTTTGACACTTTATGATGAGAATAACAGGTAAAGAATTTTATTAGTCGGCTTTCATGATGAAATTTTTTTAAGGACAGGAATAACTCGATGGCTAAATAAATGTTTAAATAAATGTTTAAAAGACCATTTAAAAGTATGTTTGAATATTGGCCAAAAATATAAAATATATCGAGCTTGTGATTTTACGCAAACTATTTGCGTAGAAGTAAACCACAGTAAAGCGGCCATGGCAGTAGAGAGAGATAATCACACAACTTGCGTAAGAAACAGCAGAAAAAAGCAATATATTCTTAAAACAAATGGCACCTAAGAGTGAAGTTCACATTGCAACTAACAACAACTTACTGTTAAATGCAGATGCGGGCACGATATCTCATTACAGTCAGCTAATAAACAATAAAGAGGAACCAAGGATACTGTAACCGCCAACGCGCCTTAATACATATAATCAAAAGCCTTTAACCCATAAAGTATGAAAAGCAAGGTTAAACCGTCAGGATGCTAAGTGATGGGTATTTATTATACTTCGTTACGTTTTCTATTCTGGTAAAATGGGAAGCTCTTGCTTAATGGACGACACAAAGCTTAAATGTTTTCATGAAAAGTGAGCGCCATTATCGAATCTTTGTTATCCCGTTCGATGTGGATAAATTCACGTATAACGCTCTTATCAAACACACTGACACATCGGTCAATAAGTCTCGTTTCTAAGTAAGAAAAACAACTTTTTTTTTTTTGTAAAATTTGACTTTATTCCTCCACACATTGTAGTTTAAGAATAACACTATCGTTCCAACGCTTCTCTAACATTTCAACGTAATTTTTGCATAAAAATTTGTTAAGACCATCAACATATAGATAGATACTAGTTACTGGGGTCCACATCTGTAGAGTCATTCAGTTCATTTTGAATAAAAGCAATACCCACTTGAACCAACACATTTAACACCGACAAATTACAGCTTTCGACGGGGAAGAGTTGCCATAACAAGCCACTGCTAAGTTTAAATGGTATTTTTGGTATGGTATTTGCTATTGGTTTCAAAATGATGAAACTAGTAGTACTAGTAGTAGTAGCAGTAGTAGCAGCAGTAGCAGTAGTAGCAGTAGTAGCAGCAGTAGCAGTAGTAGCAGTAATGGTAAACCAATATAAGTCGGAACCGAATGATCGAGATGAAATGAAACTTTGACAGGCTTAACAATTGGCAACTTTAAAAACGAATGCGAATTTTTTGGTTGAAAACGAAATCTATATACATAGGTAGGTTCCCAAAATTATTTATCGAAGTGTTATTTTACACAACATTCATGGCATACACGCAGTTGGGGACCGTCTGCCGTTGCACCAGATTGAAAATTCAATGGCCGTGGGGAAAGTGTACATTAAAGTTGTCAATGACTGCGGGAAACTGCTACAGACAACATTCCTTACATTTTGTTGCAAAAGAAAACAAAAGGTAGCGCAAAAAATGTAAACAAAAAAGAGTGTCGGCCTTTCGAGATCGACAAAAAGCAATTAGAAGGAAAATTTTAGTTAGTTAGTTGTTCAATGCCGCAATGTTGTAACTAAACGATCATGTCATAGCGTGATTGTACAAATTGTGTCTTTATAGGCAAAAATGAGAACCAAAAGAAGAAAAATATTTTAATGCAAATGAGAAAAAACCTAAAGTAAATTAATTTAAATGAACACTAACTTGATGTTTTAGATAAGGAAATTCAATGTAAACTTCCAACTTTGGCCAACGGAAAGGGTGTAATTCTTCACCACGACAACGCTAGGTCGCATGTAGCAAGAAAAACCGCATAAAAAATTGTAGAACTCGATTGGGGAACTTTATCTCAGCCAGTGCGCTACCTGACTATCCTCTGTTCAGGTCGCTGCAAAACTTTCTTAATGAAAATGAATATATAAATTATGAGGATCTGCACATGACAGTCGGAGAATATTTTGTCTCGAAAGCAGAGGACTTGTCTTCCAAATGGCTAGATAAGCTGACAGAGCCCTGGCAAATAGTTCTAATTAATAAAGGGCCTTCTATTTTAGATTAAATGCTAAATAAAAAGTGAAAAAAAAATTTGTTTTCTCTTTAGAATAAAAACGACAGATCTTTCCCTTACACCTAATAAATTAATTTGAATGTATATAATATCACTTTAAATGTATACAACGTGTTATGTTAGCAAAGCAAATAACAATCTTCTAAGTTTCTTTTTCGCATTTCCTGTCTTTGATCGTCGTAGTGTGGAAGTGATATAGGACTTACCTTTTGTTTGGATATAAAAAGGTGGTCTAATTTCGACTGTAGCCGTCAGCGGGCTCTACTGCTGATAAGTTAACGTGTGCGAAGATTTGCCGCTTCAAGTAGTTCTCAATGTCTGTGCATCAGCCGAGCTATTTACGATTCCATAAAATGGAGATCTTGGTTTTTTAGACTGCAAAGCGCACTTGATTACGCAGTAATCAGAAGCGCAGCGAAAAACAGGAATAAATAATAGACTGATCAGGTACATGGAAAACAAGGAAAGGGTCTGCCAAGAAAGCTGCATTTTAGAGATCAAGAAGTCTGAAAGGGATTTACCTTGATAGAATCTTAGACTAGAACCATTTCCAATAGCGTTCGCGCTTAAGCCAAAACATGTCGATGTAACCAATTTCATCAAAGTATCTAAAAACTTCGAACTGTAGGCTGAACAGTTAGTTGGGTGGAAAATTAGAAGTGCAGAGGGACAAGCAAGCTTAGCTCGGTTCAGAAAGTGATTCTGAATCGATCGACATAATAAAAGATGGCTCTATCGCAAGCTCATCTGCACAAATCTAAGACACTCTTGTACCATAAGTTATGTAGGGTGTAAAAATTATCTTGGAAAAGGCGGATAAAAAAATACTTAAATAATGCATTTTTCATACTGAAAAAATTTTCAATCCAAAATAATAACCAGAATGAACTAAATCTTACTTTTCGCTTAGTAGACCGGTCTTAAAAAACAGCTTTCACAATAAGAGCAGAAGAGTCAAAGGTGGTCTAGCCTTGAATTTCTGAGAAATAGCTATTGTCCGAAGGACTTTGGACGGAAGCTGTCCAGGACTCGGACTACAATGGATATAAAAAGAACAAAGAGCATTATTAGCATCTTCCTTGACAGGTTTGGGAACTGCCCAATAAACATATGAAAAGTTGAGGCTACCCGCTGGGCCGTCTCCTGCGGTTCCATTCAGTCATGCTCAATCGGCCCGGCCACATACAGTTCTGGAGATTTCCCCTATACCGTCTTCCACCTTAGGACTTAAGATTAACTTCATCGCATCATTTTTGTGTTAGTCCCTCTTTCCACTAAATGCTCTGGCCGATCTTTCCGCCAGTCACCAGCTGCATGCAGCAGATAAAACGTCATGAATGTGTATTCGCTTTTCCCTTCTTTTCCGAATTTCGTTTCTTGGCAAATCGACTAATTCTCAAGTAAACTCAAATCATCGGATGTAGTACTTTCGCAACAACATATACACATGTACACGCACATGCACGTACACACTTACATAAAGAGTACACACATTAATTTGCAGCAAACTATAGTTTATAACTTAAATCGTGTTAGAAGAGTAACATTTAATAATTTTGTGCCGGCATTTGCAAAAGCTAATAACTGTAAATGATCATTGACATGATTTATTTTGCATAAGAACCACATGGTCAATTTTTGCAATAAAAAAAATCCTAATGTGCGTTATTTGTTGTTGTTGATAAGTTGAAGTTTTCGTTCTCACAAAGTTCGCAACAATTTTTTTTTCTTTCTCGGTCAGTGTGGCCGTTCCCTTATTGAGCCAAGAGATTCACTAACTATAGACCAAGTAACACTAAAAACTTATCCTGCCTTACAAGTTAGCTTATGTTGCTCTAATCCCTACGATGGCCTGATGTTGTTCCTCATAATTCATCGCAGATGCTGATCTTGCTTTTGGTACCTTATTCGGAGATGTGCAGACTTGTTGGCCTTAATATCTGGTTTCCCATTCTTTGTGCTCAGCGTCCTTCTTTTCCTTTTGTTTTTTATGTGAACAACTGCTCAGGGGATGTCCCCTATTCGCGTAACGCGGGGAAAAAAAAAGAACTAAATAAAAACGGAGGTCCAGTCGATAAATGTTATGCCTTTACCGACGAAGCACTCACTATAGCTACGACTTAAGCTTGGTTTGTTAGGTTAGCTTGAGTTAATTTCTATAATATTTGCATAGTTGCGTGATTAATCCAACAAGATGTCACATGTGATTAGAGTTAAGGTAAGAGTTATTGCCTTCCCTAACCGGAGTTTTTGCGCGCGTTTTTTCGAGGCGACCTTTCAATTTCAATTTTGTGCAAATAACGGCAACTATTGTTCTTTTAAACATGACGAACCGATCAATGTCTTCGTCATATTGCCTAACCTTTCTTCTAAGCATTGAAAATGATTTTGAAGAAAGCAAAGCGTAAACTCAGCTGCAAAAACATTATGTGTCTATAATAGATGACATGTTTTTTAAGGAAAGGTTATGAACAGAATCTAATCCGAAATCGTGTTTGTTGCTTTTATGTTTTGTTTTGTTTTGATTCACAAGATTTTTTTACATCCTTTCCTTAATCTCACTGTTGCTTTAAATGCGATATTAATAATAATTTTTTAATTTCTTAAATTTTTTAATTTTTAAGTTCTAAAATTAAAAATAAACGGAGCCAAATTAATTAATCTATACTCTCGATTTTTTAACTCATTTTAAGTAAAAATTTAAATTAAATTCGATTCACTTTAGGAATTACTTCAGGCACACTTCCAATATATAAAGTTGTTCGTTGGCCAATGTGTAAAGTTTACACTCAAAATTCTACCGAACCCATCGTGATTTTTATAACACACACAATCTGAGGGTTATACCAGATGTAAAACGAATCAAGATCGGATTTTTATTCTTCTTCATGTCATCTCTGTAGCGACCGATAAAATTTGAACTGACATGCTTAGTATGTAAAGTATGATAATGATAGAGATAGAGAATTACTTCGTAGTGATTAATAAAATTGTGGAGTATTATGGATTTTTATGACCATTAAACATATTCCATAAGGCTTTGCCCAAACAATTAAAAGGTTTATTAAATTACTCTATACAAGTAGGTAAACGATAATTTCATGACATCGTAGTATTTAGTGTAATTAAATGTCGCTATATATAAACTATTGGTATACATTCGAACTACTCTTTTTCACATCCATGGGAATTTCTTATTGCTTATCTATTTTTAGTATTTGTGAAATCACTAATCAATTTTTCACAACAATGAACGCACTCTCTTCTTACTCTCTAATCACCCATACGTTAATGCACAGAACTTGATTTGAGATATCGCTTAAATGTATTCATTTTTTATCCTCAAGTCAATGAGTCTGGGTTGGGGATTTATTCGTATAAAACAAATAATCTTTTCCCTTCGACATAAGCTGCCAAGTCAATCGATTATGGTGCCACAATATGAACCATAAAATAGAAACCATAGCATTAAAGTTCATTTCTTTTTTTTTTTTCGCTTACGTGGAATCATAAAACGCAGTACTAACATATATATGACGATAAAATGCGAATATGCTAACATATGGTAATATGTGTAAGGTTTGCGTTGGTTTTAATACCAAGTAAGTCATTCAAATGCAGATTTATAGACATAATTGGATGGGAAAAAACGATTCCGGTAAATGTGAAACCACCAACGAAGTATATACGTGTGAAAATATCTTGCTGTTGCCGCCACAAGCGGAAATTTGTAACCAATTATGTTACATGCATCCATCTTCGCTAACAGAAATTTATATCGTACAACATTTACGCGCAGTTGAAAATATCATTTTTTTAGTTTTCGAGTTTCGAGTTAGTATTAGAGTTTACAAAAACGTTTATATGGGGGAAGCGTTCAAAATATTTCACCATTTAATTGAAATTTTGCACATTTACTTAGTATGTCCAAACACTGCTTGTCACTGATGTAGTTCAGTCTATTAATTATTAATAATAATTATTAATGACAATTATATTATATGATAATTACTATTACAATTAATATTAAAGTGCCAATTAGGCTATAAAGTCTCTTGGGGAGCAGTTACGAAGAACGGCACGATATAGATGTCGATAAACACTGTGTTAGACAAGATTAAATCGAGACGTAGATAAAGGCGCAATTATAGGCCTTAATAGCCACTTTAAACCCCTTCACGCTAAAAATCATTTTAGCACAGAGTGGTAATGGATTCCACACACAACTTGACATAGCTAAGAAACCATAGCCGTGACGATGGCAAATACTTATGGTCAAGCAGAAATAGTTCGTTCACTTTTTTTAGTAAACAACATTTTCGCATGTAAGTATCCTGGAGTTGGAGTCCAAATGACCTTTCGAAAAAAGACAGAAATTCCTGATCTGATTTGCGAAATAATAATACCTTTAGTTTTACTTGAATTCAACTTTAAATTGTTCGAATTGTTGTTGTCACAACGACTCTGCGCGAGCACGAGAGACACATGTATGCGCCGTCAGCAAATAAATAAATGCGATAATTGGGGCAACGGTCAACTAAATCATTAATGAAAGCTCTAAAGAAGGTAGTCCTAAAAATGGACCCTTGCGGCGCACCCGAAGGAATCAATCGCAATTAAGCACATTAAGGCAACAGTGTCAGTTCCTATATACCTCATTGCGAAGACTGTCAGCAAAAAGCTGAAAAGGCTTTGAGAGACAGATCTCACTCTCCTTTACCGGCACATGTCCATCGAAAAGTATTCCATAATAATGCATTAAAGAAGCTACCTTGTAGTCCACATCAGCTATGCACAAAGCATTATTCAAAGCAAATCGAAAGGAGGCATCTCTCAGCCGTTCAAAGCTAATTGACTTAAAATCTCTATAGCTACGGGATAACTGTTTACCAGTATTCCAATTAATATCAATATGCATAATGAGGAACAACATCCATCCCATGGTCAGATATTCCACCGAGGGGGAATTGATCGTAATGTACAACCAAGGAGCTATCAGGGGCACAAACAATAACTAAGAAGCCAGCTAAGAAGTGGGCCAGAAGTTAACCCAGTCTCAAGCCCATGGACGAAATTGAGTCACTTATAAAAGCCATCCCATAGTACGATGCTCTCATAAGAAACGGAAGACATAGTCCAAGCAGTTACTTCTACATGGATTATACACGCCTAGAACAAAACATTTCAATTATCATCCGTAATCTCAGCACCAAGCCACTCAGCAACGCTGTCATACTCAGATTTCATTAGGTTCCTATGATGCGAACATTGACTAACGTAGAAGGCGATACCACCGCAGTTTCCCGCAGTACGAATCCTATCGTGGCAAACGATATTCTTTCAGGAAGCTTACTAACCGTCTCAGCTATGCAAACGAAAGTAGCCGCCAAAGTGTGCAACAAGTAACTAAAGCAGGCAACCTTCGATTTATTGATGCTATGCGCATTTAGTTAAAAAGATATCAAAATGTTTGGTTAAAATAGAAAATGTTTTCATTTAACGAGTTTTTCAAAATAAAAGGTTTTCAAAAGCTTTAATCTTTTGGGCAAAGCACGTCAGTGCACCAAATTTCATCAGAATATCTGGAATACTGCGACCTGTATCATGACTGAATATATATGACTACAGAAAGGACGCTGAAAGTGACTGACAGTTTCTGACTGATAGTACAATTTGTACATAAATTCATGCAGCTACCGCTGCGAAATGCTGGCAAACTCCCAATTAATTACTTTTGCGGTACAGATGGGCTCGTTTGTTTTTGTGTACATAGCTGGGTTTAAGTGCTTCCTAGTAATTGCTGACTTTATACAACTAATAGCACACACCGTGTATGAATAGTTTCGAAGTTACTTTGAAAGGCTGCAACTGTTAATGCGTAATGTGTAAAAGATGCGAACTTGCGTCCTAACTGAAGAATGGATTACAACTGTCTGCTGTTTGAAGTATGTTATGATAATTTATGATAAGCGATTTGTTGTCTATTCATAAGCATCTAAGTGATTGGCTGTGAAATGGCTGTGTAAACTGATTTAAAACAACGATTAATACAATTGTAATCAGTTATGAATCAGTGATGAATTAAGCGATTGACGGTCAAATCATGTAAGCACATGCTTACGTGTGATTTGAAATCATATCTATTAGCAATAACTAGAAATTTCGGCTGTAAAATCTGCTTCGACCGCAATTAGTAAACGTAATGTAAGAGTACCAGGAACTCTCTACCGCATTCATTCCGTTTTAAATTTTGTAATCTATTTTGCGGAACTATTACTTCAGTTCAACACCGTATGCACTGAAACCGTTAAAAAGTCAAAACATTTCAACGATGCCCTCTAACACTCCTTTCCTCGATTGCATACATATTTGCTTACATTGCGAAAATATGTCTTCAACGAGCCACGTAAAGGGAATCGTAACGATAGTAAGTGATTTGATCGGTACCGAATGACGTCACGGGCATTCAAATGGCACATGTTCGAATATTCGAAACACAATGCAATTTCTATCGAATGTCCAATGCGCCCAAGAAGAACTGTCTTCCACTGGGATAGTAAACGATATTAGAAAGATTTTTAACCTTCCGTTCTTTGATTGAACCTAAGCTAACCTAAGCATTTTAAATTTTATTAAAATCATTTTTTTTGCGTGGTTTCAGTAAACTGATGGGGAAGACTAATTAAAGCGATAAACAAATTTTTGTCTCACGACGACTTTCCCGTCTGACAAGCACAGTTATTATCTCGTGCATGGAACAAATTGCTTCAACTCTTGCTTCAACTCTTATTATTACTTGAAAATATTATTCGCATTAATTTGTGCAATTTTTTTTTACCTGTTGTGCCGATTTCTCGACCACTTGCATCCTTGCATTCTTTTTCCGTTTCCGTTTTTAATCTCTTTGCCATCATCAATTTTGTTGCAATTTTTTCGTTCATATTTTTATCGTTTATCTACCAGCAACGAGCTCATTATTATATCCATCATTAGACGTTTCTTTCAATTGCTGACACAAAATTTGTTGCTCTCATATAATTAACGACATGTACTTAGTTTCGATTTTCTTCTCATAATTTTTCTTATTGCCTTCAAATCAAACGGTGTAAGATCTGTAATGAGAAAATAGGTTTGCGATAGAAATCTCTTTACATATACATGCATATATAAAATCAATGAGAGCTGTTGTCCACGTTTTCATAAGCTACCCAACAGCCCACACTAAGCAAAATTTCGATTTACTTGATTGATAACGTTACACAGTAACTTTCTAAGTGAGATTGAAAAAACCGTAAACCGTGCGTTGTACTTCAATATTTGAGGAGCATTAACTGGAGGACTTTAATTCAAGGACTTGGCAAAGGCTGTTAAAGATATGAATTATAAGCGACAGGAAAAGGGTAAGAACCGAAATTTTCCCTACCAATGGACGAAACGAATAGGTCTCCCAAATAGATCGATTCATGCAATCATTTGCATTACTTCTGTGTTACGACAAGCGACAAGATCACGTAGACTACCTTGAATGAATTGCCTCTGGGCATTCTGGAAGAAGCATCACACAGAGGCATGTGGTTGATTTTTTTTCATTTTCAGAATAAAAGCGATAATATATATGGTATATGTGTGTTGTATTTTACGTGCAAAGCAAAGGTGTTCACAGTTTTCGCTGTATAGGAGTGCGGACGTTCTAGGCTTATATTTTGAATGGTTCGGGAAACTTTCAAATTTATTGGCAAATTTGTGCGCGACATCTTCATTTTTACGAACGGAAGAATGTTTACCATAGATAGTACACAGTTGCGCAGACGGATAGGCGGACATCCGAATAGATAGACATGTTTAAGTGCGTCCCGAATTTAAAATTGGCCTAGAATTTATATACTTTATTGAATTTTTGAAGCTTACTTCTGCATGTTGTAAATGTATTGGAAAAGAATTAAAATTCACTATGGGAAAAAACATTTTTTTATTCCTTTTGAAAAGTAGAAGCGTTCTCACTTTCCGTAGAACTATAGGCGGGTTCGTAAACCAATTTCAATACGAATCTGCGCGCAAGAACTTTCGATATTTTGTGCAGGCCAGAGAACGTTTACAACTGACATTACACAGATGACAGATGGACATGCTTAAACCGCTTCCGAATTTGACTTTGACAATTTTATATTTTGTAGGGTCACTGAGTCTTCCTACTGGGCGTTGCGAACTTTTTGACAATTTGAATATAACCCTCGTACTCCGGCGGTGGGTATGGAAATAAACAACCAAAACCACTATAGCGGGCCACGGGTTCCCATTAAAAGCCATGCACCGTTTCGCTTAATACATCTATTCATATAACGGCCCTTCAAAATGAGGTGTTACATGGGAAACGGTTGGATCCGGACCATTGTCAATAACGTTCGTCCTTGGGCCAAAACATATCAGTGCACCAAATTTTACAAAAATATCTGGAAACTCCATTTTGTTTTGGTCCCACATTTAAGTATAAGCTTATTTTTGCTTACTCCAGTTTGACAAGGTTTCGTGTGATTAGTTATAAGAACAACTGGAAAAAATTATCAGATTCGACAGTAGGTTCGAGCAAATGGCGAATGCCATATATGACCTTCTTAGGACACTTTGTAGAGTTGAGGTACATTGAATTGTTTTTCAGTTTCAGTTTTTTCAGGGTGTCTGAAATGTTTCTTATAGAAGTACCAGAGGAAGATCGGCTATAGAATTTCTGCTCCCGCTGCTTTCGTTGTTTAAAATTTCTTAGGTTCATAGAACTTTACTGAGGTCGGATATTGTCCTATCGTGGGAATCCTATCCATGGGAATGATAGGAAAAAAGAAACGTTAAGATATTTCTTGCAGAATTTGATGAAGACCTTCCCCGGTAACAACGTTAATATATCAAAGAATGAACTCCTTGATCAAATGTGAAACTCGAGCTTCCAATATCTATAATTAATCCTTGAGTATGTCTCTTGTCTTTCAAGCGCGCTGTACAAGAGTTTCGTCAAGGAGAAAATTAAACACTGGATACTTTTAATTTATTTACTCTGTAATCATGATTAAGCACTAGCAGACTTCATATCGTCACAATCAACCAGACATAATATTTGAAACCAATATTCAGTTAATTGACAAAAGGAAAATATAAGAAGAAAGACAAAGAAAACATGAATTCCGAGCGAAATGTAGATCCTTATGTGGAAGGCTACCTTGTGGGGCACAACAAACCGGTAACCCCAGTACTCTTCGGTCAGGACGGCAGAGCAATCGCTACCAGTTCGACAGATTCTACTGTTGTTTTATGGGATTTAAAATCACCCATCCGTCGCCTTCGTTTCTCGGAACATGCGAAACGTGTTAATGGCATTAGCTGGTCTGCGAAATCAAATTTCATGGCGTCTTGTTCTCGGCACGGTGTTGTTAACGTTTGGGAACCTAAAGCACAGCACAAGTATTTGTCAGGAATTTTTATTCCATGATAAGGCCTTGCGTTCGGTCGACTTTCATCCTACAGGTCCTAGCAAAGTTGGCAGCGGCCTCGAACGATAAGTCCGTGAAACTATGGCAAATTGGCCAAAAAAAATTCATCACTTCTTTTGCTAGCCAAAGAGGTTTGGTACACTCGGCTAAATTTAGTCCTAATGGTCAGTTGGTAGCATCTTTGCGCATATTTGATATGAAATCAGGCGAACGCGTTTGGTGTCTGACAGAAGAGAAAGGTTTGTGGCGACAGCCAGCTTGGCATCCCAATGGTAATACCGTAGCTTTGGCTTTAACTTGCCGCCGTGTAAAAGTATTCGATCTGGTTGCTCAAGAACTCGTTCAGCTCTATCAAGTGCATAGCGAACCCGTTAATGATTTGGCTTTTTATTCTAGCGGCAAATTTTATCCTCACTGGAAGAGACTATGAAACTGCAAAAATATTAGATTTATTAAGGGGTACGGTTATGTACATCCTTACAGGACACACCGGCGAGGTGACTGCAGTGGCCTTAAGTTATAACTGTTCCCGTTTCGTTTCTACTGAGGCTGATTAGTTTCGATGAGTTCTCCCCAAGTACACGTCACGATACAATATTTGAAATACATGAAAAAAAGAGGTTTTCTCACAACTAGCGATCCAACGCTGAGGCCACTACGCATTAGTTTTACTTCGACCCCCATTGCAATCGCTACGTATGGTATATTGATATCCGCTGCATTGCAATTTGTTTTTTCCGCTTATCAACAATAAATTTCAATGAAATTAAATTGATTAATAAATCCTCGACAAGCAGATGTGAAAACTAATTTTGATAGAAAATGCAAATGTGAAGTAAAAAATTCTAATATAATAGATGCGCAAGTGGGTTCGTTTCAGTCTTTTTGGATAAAATTGAACTTTCAGATCTGCTTGTTATAAAGTTGAAGGGTCGAAATATGCACTATCACTATCTATAGCCTTTTGTTGTTAATCGGGCAGCCTATCCGTTGCCCTCGCGGTAGAAATTTGCCGGTTTAGAGGCGAAACAACCGTATAGTCATTTTTGCACGTCTGCAACTTCTATAACCCGCCGATCTGTCACATATGACTGCATCGATCTGAACAAGTAATAATCGGAAGAGGTCAGATCTGGAAAATATGAGTAGTGCACTAAATCTTGTTAGGCTTAGCTGAAAATTACTTCCTTGTTTGTTTAGACCGAGAGACGTATGCGAATTTCATTGTTTTCCCGGCAAAATTTTTTGCCCGCAATCTCGTCAATCACTCTTTAAAGTGTTTCGTGGCTTATTTCATTTCCATTTCAAGCCAATGCAATTATTTCCATGGCTTTAGTTTCATTTTTTTCACGTCGTTAATGCAATAAAAAACACAGAAGAACGCAGTGCCTTGAATAACATCCACCTCCCCAAACTTTTGGTGTAAAGAACCGAAATTTTTGCAGTTCAAACTCCCAATAACTAACAGAATTATTAATGATCAGTACACTTACAGTTCGCGGTCTGCAAACAAAGAGTAAAAAGTAAACACTGCCCGATCACCCATTGGAATAGAACTCCACAATGCGACCGTAAGTTTACCATAATCCAGATGGCGAGCCCAAGCTCATGTAGTCTAAGTCTTGCACGAAGTCTTCTTAGCCATGTCCAAGTTGAAAGCTCACTCCTCTATGCCTGCACTAACGGCGACTAGGATAATAAGAAACTTCTTACATTAAGCCTACTTTTAAAATTTGCCTAAGCTTTCAGGAAAACCGTACTAAAAAACAACAACGAATCTTCCTATACCTATCACCGTTATCCTATAACAAAAACAATAGAAGTAAAAGAAGAAATTTTTCATGCTCTGTAATATGGAGCGGGCGCGATTGATTATTTCTACTTTCAAAATAAAATTGTTTGGCGTATAGTTTCTGAGTAATGAAAAGAAAGCCAATTTTCCATTCCTTTTGAAAAATTTTCCATTCCCTTTGAACACAGTGTGATCGTGTCCTTCAACCGATTTGAGGTGTATAGCTTCATTTTTTCGGCCGGGAGAATGTTTACAACCGACATTATACAGACGGACAGATGGACAGGCTTAAATCGATTTACAATTTGATACTGATCGAGAACATATATTCCTTGGGGGGGGCTCTGATGCTTTCTTCTGAGCGTTGCAAACATTCTCGGTGATCCTTCGGTGATGGGTATAAAAGACAGATCAGAGACTTCCTTATTAAACTGATTTCAATTAGTGTCAAAGTACTTCGAAAGAGACAAAGTGTCAGTTTTGTGAGTCAGTTATGAGAGTTAGAAGAATAATAAACCGGTTAAAGTTGCGCCTTACGATCTTGAAAGAGAGAATTAGGAGGGATCAAGGGGACAGTGCATTTGAATGCTCTACGTGCGAATGTAAAAATATTATTCGACTCTTTTATTCGCTGGAATTATATGCGAATGTAGAAACATAGGCCAGCTTAATGCCGAAACAGTCAAATGATCGGATATGAAGGATGGTCGTGCCACATAAAGATGAAATGTTATAAGAAGCATAAGGTTGCTGATTGCATCGGCAATTCCGTCGTAAGGCGTGCAAATTGCAACCAAAACCGTTCTTCAGCAAACAACTCTCTATTTACAATCAAGAGATAAATAACAAAGAAATTGCCAAAAGAGCAAGAGCCGAGAAGAACCCTTCTCTTATTGTATTGAGCAAAATTCAAGTTCAAGTGTTCAAGTGTTCAGTTTCGCCTCAGAAAGCAATCGTAAGATCTTTAAACTCTAATTCGGTTCGCGCTAATATTGCAATCAATGATCATCTAGAACAAGCATTCCTCTCAGTAGTTGAGAACAACATTGAGCTTTTCGCAGAGAGCGAAGCTAATCAATTAGCTTTTGATATTTTTAATAATAAACAAGAACACTGTTTACTGTTGTACAGCGTGATTATTTATTAGATATATGCGCGTATTAATAATGGACGTAGCGATATTTAAGGTCATTTTCTGAAATTGTTACAGTATACGTAATAAGTTTGTTGAGGTTTTTGACTTATAGCGTCGATATAAGTTTGCTTTGTTGAAGTTTGGTTAAAATGCTTCGACAAACTAAAATACTTTACTTCATCTCATGCATGCCTACCGAACGTGGTTTTGTCTTATTTACTTTAAACAAACTTTATACAGAAACTGTACGAGAAGCTAATTGGAACAATTGCCAACATCTTGCAACTGATACTTGCATTGACCAATAAAGCCATGTTTGTTCTATATCCACAACATAGACATTTAGAGAACTGTTTTACTTTATTTGCTATGAGACTAACAAATGCCATATATGGACACTCAGTGCCCAAAAAGTTTCATAAAAATAATTTTCTTGCACTTCTCAGCTACATAGTGCGTTTAATTATTATAGAATCCGAAATTATCATAAAAGACGGGAGCTGTTATCTTTAGCAAGTTGACTATCTAAGCATTCCTAGTTATGCGTCCCTAATGAGAAATGAAAGTTTTATCTTCGAAAATGCATTAAACGATCCAAGTATGACAAGTGGTTTCTATAACGCAAGCAAACCATTTTGCATATTACTGCGTAAAAAGCGCATGGTATGCTTTCTCTGTCCAGTGATAGGACGCACAAGTTTTTGCAGAAATATTTCTATGAGCTCGTAAAGTCTCTTGTAGCGTAAACTCGACAGCTAAATGGTTAACTCCGTAGTAGCGGGGCGAATGGACCCACTTTCAGTTGTTATGTCGGAGAATAAATGATACATAAGCGATATCCTTGAGAGACATCGAAAAAAATCTTCAGATTACAAAGGCATCGAAAAAATTTGCCTCACGAAGAAATCGAACTTTCCATTTACCTAATTAGCTTATGCATCAAACTGCAATAGATGCCATAGATATGAAAATCGGCTAAAGTTCTTCCTATTTCTAAGGGGAGAATCGGCTAAAGTTATTCCTTTTCCTAAGCGGATCACCAAATGAGCTTAAAGTTTATTAATCATTATTAGTCTCTTGAGCTCTTAAGCAAAATCTTTGAATGTCAAATCAATAGAAACAATATCGGAGAAAAATATTATTTCACATAAACAATTCGGTTTTGGAAATCAGCGTAATACTCTACAAGACGAACTTAAGACTCGACAATAGACTGGCTTGGTTCCTTTGAACGTTGAAAAAACCTATAATTTTGTTTAGCATAATGCTTCAGTTTCCCGCTTCTCGATGTTCCTGCAGGTGTTCCGAACAGGATCTCTCTGACTGCCGACTTCTCATAAGTTAATGATTATCCCATTGGCTTATATAGTGACGATTGCATAAAATAACAAAACAGAAACTATCAAACTACAAAAAAAAAAAAAAAATAAATAAATAAATAAATAAATAAATCGCATTAAATTGTCGCTTATTTGACACTACCGTTATAAATCAATATCTTGCAAATCCTAATACAAAAACTTCTTTACTCCATAAGGTATTCTGTGATATTTAACTTTAATCGGAGATTTGTTTGTTTGGAAATTTTCTTTCGCCATATACTTCTTTCGCACTTTCGCCATTCATATATGATGTGGGATTAAGAAGATATGTAAATATGTCAGATCATGTTAATTGAATCTTTTCACAATTAAATTAAACTTCATACTGCAAGGTCATCACTAGATTCATTACAAAGCTCGGAATGTTAAAGAAAGGAAGGCTCACATCTTCTGGTGATTGTGATACCTGTTTCGGACTGTCCTTACGCCTGAATCTCGAGTTAAAATTTCTCATTATTTCACAAATACATTTCAACATCACACAGGCCGTCTTCTATTCACACTATGTAACAAGCTTTCAATCGTAACTTTGCTAGATACGTACACTAAAGTATTGCATTCCATAATTAGAGCATGACATCAATGAAAACAACAGGAAAAGTACAAATTTTCATAATTTATATTATAATTATATTAATTAATTTTTAAACTTCATTATGCATAATTTACTTTAATTATATATTTTCTATTTATTTTTACTTAGGCAATAATTTCCTCCCCTTATCGAACTCTATTACAATACATTGTATAAAGTTATAACGGCATTTCGTACACACTTATATAGTCGCTCGTCATTTCTCCTTGAAATGCTCACCAAAAGAACAATTGGTAGGAGAAGTTGAAATTTTTTTCCACATGTGCTCACTTGACGATACCAGGTCAAGTTTCAAAATAGACATTATCCGTCCTATCCCTATCTACCTACCTATAGGTGAAAAACTATATTTCACAACTTGCAGCAGGCATAGACTCGGAACATTTCGAACGCCAATCTAAAAGTTTTCGGGCAAAAATTATCCCAATCGGCTAATTCACACGCCCACAATCAAAAAATGATCAGCATTTTTTCCGTATTACTCAGGAGTGATGAAGAACACAAAAACCTTCATGCCAAATGGTGTATAACTCTCTGCGTTGTTCCACTTTATTATTATTACGATTTAATGGTGTTTTTGTTTTCGTTAACAACAAAAAAGTCTTAATTATAAAAATCGAATTCCAAATAACGATAATGAATCAATATTTAATTGCCCGTGCAAATAAATGCGATATTTAATGTATACACACACATATAACATATAAGTGTTAGTAGAGTATTGCATGTACATGCAAGCAGCGTACACGTATTGCTCTAAAATATAATACAAATGAAAATGAGAATAAATGTACAAATAATTGAAAATCGAAATATAAATGCAACAATAAAAAGTCCCATTATTTATCCGTTAATGAAAACGCAATTGTTTTTACATTTATTAAGAAATTTCGTATGACCTTTTTATATCCATTACTGGCGGTTAGGAGTATGTAAACGACTGCAATGGTCAAAAGAAGCTGCAGACACTCTATAAGGCAAATATATTGTTAATCAATATCGAAATGTGTATCGATCTATTCATGTCTGTCTGTACGTCTACGTATTGTTCATGGTGAACATTCAAGCAATAATCGCAAAAACAAAGATACCAGTTAGAAATTTAAGAAGAACAACAAGAGTTCTTGCAAGCAAGATGGTATTAAAAATCGGCCAAATTGGTCAAAGGACGGGCATAAAGTGTAACATGTAGTGAGAACATCTGGATATTCAAAAGTCAATATATTGAATTTTTTGCTTATCACTTCATTACGCAAAAATGATAGTACAGATGCATCAGGTAGAACGCTAAAAGTGTTTACGTCTGTCTATGGTATGATATGAGTAATCCTTGTGAATGCTGAAGTGAACGAAGAGGAGAGATTTGCTTGATTGCGTTCCGCAAAGATGCACCTTGCTCTGGCCGAAATCTCGGTGAAATTTTGCAACTTGTCGAGCAAGACCAGCACGTAAGCTGTCAGGAATAGCGGAGACACTAAGCTTCACTCACATGACTGTTCGGAATCATTTGAAGAGAGCACACTTTTCTTACATGACCCAGTAATTTTCATACTTATTTAATATAATATTTTTAACCATTCTTAAATATCTCATATATATATATATATATATATATATATATATATAAGTAGTGTTATATATGAACCAATGAAATTGTCCAAAGACATTGAAAAAAAGGCAGATGTTTAAGCTATAATCGCTTTAGAAGATATCTCGCATACGTTAGCCGAGATTAATATTGAAAACCAAAGCGAATGAAGAAATTCTCGACGATACATGGCTTATATTTAATACTCAAGTTTTCATTAATACATATATATATATATATATATATATATATATATAAGTAGTGTTATATATGAACCAATGAAATTGTCCAAAGACATTGAAAAAAAGGCAGATGTTTAAGCTATAATCGCTTTAGAAGATATCTCGCATACGTTAGCCGAGATTAATATTGAAAACCAAAGCGAGAACAACATATTCTTCTGGATATATAAGCACTTCCACGGTCTCGGCCACATTTGAAACCTTAATAGCTAATAATTTTTGCGGCCAAGAGAATATTTACCACAAATTTTACACAGACGGACAGATAGACAGAGTGCAACACATTATTGATAATCACTATGTTGAGTTTATGCTAAACAGCGTTAACACCGCAGAACAAGCTATGAAATTAGTCCGAAAAGTCCGTTATACACATGGCTGGAACGCAAAAAAGTCTCCTGTTATTCTAAAAAATGCCGCATCAAATATGCTTGCGTTCAAATATTAGGACGATTGCTTTAGCAAGATTCCCGCTACGGGATGATGTTAATCGGAACACGGCCGGATATTGTAGACTAAGGAAGGATGTGGTGCCAGGAGGCAATGCCTCACGATCATAACCTTTCCTAGTGTGTTCGAGCGGCTAGTGGCGGACAAAATTAGCTAAATTAAATACGGGACGAGATAAGATTAGAACAGATCCTTAAGTGCGACATCGGCAGAAAAACTGAAAGAAATGTGAACAGAAGGGTTAACAACTCTCAGAGTAGAATTATAGAAAAACTCTGAGTACTGCTTAGGATATGAAAAGGAGAGTGAGTGACAGGCCGGATACATGCACACACACACACAATATCACGATGAACAAGATTTATTCCGATTGTCAGATTGACATTTTGGGCTTGAAATTTTACGTAACAAAGCTTCTTAGACTACACTCTGAAAATAAAAGAATATTATTACGTAAGAAACGAACGAAACATATTATCATTAAAAAGACTCTAATCGATGATCTCTTCAACAAGCTTTCAGCTTTCAAAAGTTGCAGTAAAACGTTTCATGACCGATTGATAGTCCCCGCAATTATCTCGGCACACGCATCGTAAAAAGCGAATAAAATACTTTTAGTGTCATACAAAACCAAGCGCTAGTTGAAACACTAATGACTTCTATGAGATGAAATTTGATACCAATGCTTGCCACTGTGCTATCAATTAAAAAAAAAAAAAAAATTGGATTTGAAAATAACGAATTTTTAGGTTATAAAAAAAATTCATCCTATTTTTCGAACACACTATTATACCGGCTTGACAAAAAAACCAACTGGGAAAGGATGAACTAGAATTACCGAGAGAGAGAGAGAGAGAGAGAGAGAGAGAGATAGGTCGTTAGTCACACAGAAGAACTTGGCTTTCATTTATAAACATATAGGAATAATCTAATTAAACGTTGAACGAACGGGTGAACGTATGAAGAAGGGAAGGTGTACGTAACGTAAACTGAACATATGTACGATATTATGTAGGAAAAATTTATAATTACACTGCAACGTGTATTTTTAGCAATAATGTGTTCGTTATTGAAAATTCTCGTAACATTTCAAATAAACAGATTTTGAAGAACATATGCTTCTTCACGATTCTTGTCGATGCTTGCACATATTCGAAATTGAGCGCATGAAATTGTAATTTTCATCTCTTGTTTGAATATTTACGCGAAACACTCCCCGAATATAATGCAAATTATTGCAAGAGGCATAAAATTCAGCAAAAAATAAATAAATAAATATTTATGTGTTTATTTTCTTTTTTTTTTTCTAATGTGAATGAATAAATTACGCAATAATTATTAATTACTTGATTTGAAAGATAAATTCAAATCGGATTATAATAATTTAATCGGGTATTCCGTAAGTGATATGAGCAATAATTGTTAAACTGAATTTTCTAAAATACATACGCACACAAGATTGCATTCTAAGGTAACGTTTTCTAATAAAAATTAGAAAATATTGATAGATCTGTTTTGGGAGCATCTAGCCTTGTGCATGACACTCTAAGCTTCGGTGGAATTGGCATTGCGTACTACTTTATATTTAAAACGGTTAGCAAAGCGCTTCAACTCAACTCAACTCAACCGAAATAAGTTTATTACGATGAAAATTAAAAATTAATCAAAATCTTCATTGAATTTATTTCAAATTGCAACTTAACCCTAACTATCTCTAAAATATCAATTTAACAAAATTGATCGAAAATTTCGCCTTTCGGCAGATCTCTGCCCCTCAAAAATTCACCGAAATTCAACAATTGGAGAAACAACTCGCGTCTGTGCATTTCAACCGATCAACGATCGAATATTTTCGTTCAATTTCGCATAAATGCAATTTCCATCTATTGAAAAGAAAGCATTGGCCCACAAAGAGAAAGGATCATCCCGATCCAGTAAGCATTTGCAGTGAAATAATTCGACTACGAGATGATGGCACTTGTGCAACGCAATCTGATATCTGCCATGAACAGGTGACTCATTGTCTATGTGCCAGCTTGAGCAGTCCACTTTAGCCCCTAACGCTTCTTGTATATTAATAAACATTTTTGTATATATGAGAGAAAGAGAATATTTTCCTAGACTATCTATCAATCGAGTCAATTCGCGATTTTATTACATATATAAAATAAATTTAAAAATGATGTTTTCAATATTACACACACACATACACACACACACACAAAACAAGAGCGGAGGGGGTAGAAGCCAATAGTGTATTCAATTAAGGTCCCACCATGGGAAGCGCGCTAACGACAACCAGCCTCCGCGAAGTAATACCTAACGGTGGTCCCGCGGTGGTGTGTGGTAGAAGAAGTGTGTGTGGGGGGGTAGTTTTTGGTACGTAGAAGTCGTATTTGCTGCTACTAAGAACTAGCAGTATCTGAAGATTTTCTACCTCCTGCTCACTGAGCTAAAAAAAAAAAGCACAAGCACGCGTGCACACATAAACATATATAAATAAATGTAGGTTCTTTTCATACCCGCCACGGAAGGATGAGTGGTAATATTCATTTGCAAGCTTTAGAGATCCCACAAAGTAAATATATTTCTGAATCGATTTAAGCATATCCGTCTGTCCATCTGTCCGTCTGTGTAATGTCTTTTGTAAATATTCTGCTGGCCGCAAAAAGGAAACTATCGACTGCAAATTTAGCAGAAACATTGGAAGTTCGTGCACGAAGATTAGTATTGAAAATTGTTCAAATCGATCGAAGGACACGACTATAGTACTACATAAACTGAGAACATCTCTGTTTTTCAAACGGAATAAAAGATTGTTTTTTGTTAATGGTGAGGGATATATTAGGTTGGGGAAAAAGAAATCCATTATTTTTTCGGTAGATGGCTACACTGGTAGATTTCTCGTAAAGTAACGATCAAACAATTTCAGATTTATGCTCGTTGGAAAGGTGACATTTCGCAGTAAAAAAAATTCTTTTGTTGTTTTTTGTTTGGTGCATTCAGTTGTGAGTTACAGCGTGTTANGTTGTTTTTTGTTTGGTGCATTCAGTTGTGAGTTACAGCGTGTTAAAAATGGAAGTGAACAAAGAGAAAATTCGGTACATTTTACAGTTTTTCTTTGACGAAGGCGAGCCAGGCGGCTAAAATTGTGAATGGTGTTTATGGTTCCGATACTGTAACAGCCAATTATGTGCACTTTTGGTTTCGTAGATTCCGTTCAGGAATTTTTGATGTTAAAAATGCACCTCGCACAGGTAGGCCGGTCGTCGAAAATGTCGAAAAAATCGGAGAAATGATCGGTGTTAGCAGTCGTAACATCGCCCAGGAGCTAAAAATCGACCATAAAACAGTTTTAAACCATTTACGCATAGCTGGATTCAAAAAGAAGCAAAAGAAGAAGAAGAAATAATGGATTTCTTTTTTTGAACCATTTACACAAAGCTGGATTCAAAAAGAAGCAAAAGAAGAAGAAGAAATAATGGATTTCTTTTTCCCCAACCTAATATAAGAAATTCTGGTCACAAGCGATTATAATTTTCTTATTTGTTCTTTTCTTCTTCTTCTTCTTCTTCTTCTTCTTCTTCTTCTTCTTCTTCTTCTTTTTCTTGTTCTTTTTTTTTGTTGTTTTTAATTAAGATTAATCTCTTCACTTACGATGTAAAATTGATTAAAAGTTGCACTGTTGCATATTTTTAGGTGTTAATCTTGGTTGATATTTTTTAAAAGCAATTCGAATAAATTAATAAATGAATCTAAAAAGTATTCCATTCTAAAAACTGCATTCGATCTGACATCAATTAAAAAGAAGCATTTGACAACGAGTTTGCTCTTCTGCATAAATTTCTCAAGTCATTACGTTGCTCTCCTCTCGTACAGGTAGAGAGTAAACTTAATCAAAATTACGAAGCTACATTTCCTCCTATCCTTACAAGCCGTTAAAAAGCTTGATGCATCCTCTTTGCTAAAGAGTTAGTTAACCAATATACGCTTTACGATTATACATAGCTTTCTCCCCTACTTTTGCACGCAATTATTCAAAGTTGTGTGCACCGATTTGAAATTTGTTTTTCCGTAAACGTTGCAAAATAAAAGCCACTAT
Organism: Glossina austeni; assembly: GCA_000688735.1. Taxonomy (NCBI): domain Eukaryota; kingdom Metazoa; phylum Arthropoda; class Insecta; order Diptera; family Glossinidae; genus Glossina; species Glossina austeni. Next base: position 731,770 of record KK502454.1, read on the forward strand.
ACTGTTTGCATCTCATGTTATGTCAAGTCGCTTAAAGTAAATGCAAGATTTATCTTTAAACAGCATTCAAACAAAATCTTTATTGGATGTTTTTGTGTTAAAAAAGAAAACAAGTGGCCGAACATTCCCTTACCTTCAAAAAGCGAAAAGAAAACCGAAAAGGGAGTGAAAAATCCAACTTTCAATACTCTGGACTATTGTTTGTCCTTGTCAGATTCTATAGGTGCATCGATACAATAGCGGTGAAAATTTGTAACGTTGTTTCTGTTGCCATTTATGATCAATAAAGAGAAAAAAATATAGATCTTTGGCCCATTCTCACTACCAACCTGCGTCCTAGAACTTCCAATGTTTTCGCCAAATCTAAAGCCGATATATTAATATTTGCGACAAAGGGATTGTGGATGGTTCACCGCAGACATAGCACAGACGCATAGACAGATACACTAAAATCGATTCAGATATTGATATTAGTCACGAACATATATAACAGCAATACAAATAAGTTGGCTTTGTGGGACGAATAGATGAACTTATTGAAATTGTCAGATGCAAATAATGTCATAAGTTTAATGTCATAAGTTTAGTCATCATCATTGGTAACAACATAACCTTGAAGTACTACTGACTGACTCCGTATCAACGACACATAATTTTTTCATGTGAAAATGTGGCGGAAAGCTTACTTATCCTACTTAACTTAAGTCGAAGGGTGGCACTGCCAAGCCTTTATGAATCATGAATAGTGAATGCGTTACGATACCCACAGTCCATATAATCATTTGTCAGAGTAGGAGAACCATTAATATGGACGATAAAGACTTAATATTTTTGGCGGCTCCGTTTAAAGGGTTCAGCAGTGTGACGCGTATTGTAGTTTGTTCCAACCAAATGCAAGTATCACCAAGGAGTGCCACCAACAATAATTGATGCAATTACAAAAAAAAATGGGCATGGTAAGCCAAAAGCCATGATGTCGAGAAATTCAGTTCGTTCAGGAAATGATTGCCCTCCCCGATGTTATCAGCAAACACTACTGCTCGATCTACTACTGACTACTGATCGTCACTTGTTTCGTTCGATGGAAAATGGTCTGTCTGTTGCCAGAAAAATGCCAAACAGCAGTGGCGAGTGATGGATACTACTTCGCATAGAACGTAAACGAACGAAACGTTTCACAATAAATTTTTAATTTATGATAGAAAAAAATGGAAACTTATAACTGAAGCTTCCTCCCTTTTAATTTTTCGATGCTCGACACAAAAACTAAAATCAAATTTATGTCGAATAAACGAGATGAAAATCTTTATGGCTATCTGAAGTAAGACAACGGCTTCGCCTTGCTAGGAAACCTTACCACTATGAAGTATACGCTTAATGGGGCAGTAGATCAATGAGAAAAGTCGTCGTGGAGTTTTTGACGGAAATTCGACCAGAATTCTCTTATATTTTAAGTGGAACTTTACTGCAACCGTAGAGACTTGAAGTCTTCATCGTTTTGTTTTTCATGCCATTACGATAAAATACATACAACTATGGCACTACTATGATATAAATTGAATTTGTATTTCATAGCAAGCGTACAAGATGTACAATTTGTCGCAGGAAATCCGGCGGGAAACGTGCATATAAATGCGGAAAAGCGTTCCCTAAAATATGATAACTATGCGAATTACGCAGTAAAAGGAAGAAAGAAATCATATTCGATAATTAGAATACAATAGGAAACGGGTAATAAGTGCGCAAGTTGAATGGAGTACGACAAACGGCCGTAAAAGAAGAAGACAAGACAAAATGTTTTCCAAAGAAAAGTAATGTGTAAGGGATTGAAAGGGCAATAAATAACATTTCAAGTTACTTACGGATAATTTTGATAATCTTCCACTAAAAAATAGAGACTATTTAAGTAAGTAACTCAAGCAAAGTGTAAAATAGGGAAACTACGGAAAATCTTAATAAAGTGCACAAAGTGAATCGCATAGAACTCTCTCGAAATGAGAAGAGTTTCACAGAGACCGACATAAATGGTATTTCGATAAGACAAAGTCCGCACTGTAAGACGGAATATTTCCTACGTTATTAAAGAGGTGCGCTCTGCTATTACCCAAGAATTTAAAGTCTCTTTTCACAGCCAGACTTATGTGAACAACTAATACTATATCTTAAAGCGAGTAATCCTCAAATTATTGAAGTATTTTAACAAAATTATTGTTTAACTGTTCACAGGTTTCAACCTTAATTGCTAGCGGCCAGTAGGGCGCTACTGATAACATATGTTCTAACGTCCTTTAAACTTTCCATGAACAACTTGACTATGCGATTGAACGGGGAAAGAAAAAAAAAGAGAGAGAAATATCTAATCAGAAATTTCTCCTTCTCTCTGCTGCCAATTGCTGCCAATACTTCTTTTCCAAAATGCGCAATCGTCCTGCAGGCATTTGAAATTAAGCTCAAAAGTGAAGTTAACGAACCAAGCTGAGCAAATCAAATAAAAGATTCGATATCGGAAACAGCAACTCGGCACATTACCGTACAAGGGGCCAAGACGCGTATGCCATGAATTATACAGAACAGTATGACGCGACCGCACAAATTAGAAGTACAGGATAATTTTTAGAGTAGCATAAGTTTTTTTTAGTCTTTAATTGATTTCATAACCCAACGAACAAAAGTGCCACCGCGCTGACCGATAATATAAAAAATAATTATTGTTTTAAATCTCCGTAAAGGAAGATTTGAGTTACCTAAGCAATAATGCAGAGTGGAATGCTAAGAAATACATTCTCTCGAAAAATAGAGCGAAAGTGTGAATAGCGAATTGCGAGAAAGTATTTACGAAAACTCAAAACTGCGCTCGAAAGTAATAGTCCTCAGTGATCTGTATCTATGTGCTTAAGTTGGAAACGAATCTTAAGTAACTGCCACTTGAAATAAATAAATAGTTTTGATATACCGCTGTGCGCGAATATTCGAGACGCACGCTAAGAAGAAGAATGTCTTTCTTTAACGTTTATAAAATATTTTTAAAGTTCTATAACAATAATTAAATGGCAGCGTATGCATTTTCGAGTAGATTACCTATGTATTGTAGATATAATGAAGCAAAGAAGAAGAATTGCAGCAAAGCCAACAATATCCTCGGTTATCAGTGCCATCATCACCACTATTATTTACATCATAATCATTTTCAATATTATCATCATCATCATCATCATCACCATCATTAACATTATCATCATCATTATCATCATCATCATTATTATTATTATTTGGTCGCTACGCGTAATAAACGGCAATTGTTTGTCATTTCTTTGCGATTCTTTCAATTTTCATATCCATTATCGGGGGATGATGGCGCATTATTACCATTAATTTGTTGGCAACACCCAAATAAAATACTTTGAGTACTTGATGTCAGTGTTAAATTCTGACTCAGCTTAGCTGTGATTATATGCTTGTCCGAACATCTGTCTGTCTGTCTGTCTGTCTGTCTGTCTGAGTATGTGAGCAATTTTGTAAATTGTAAAACCCATTATTTCCCATGCCGATAAATTCTATGTTAAAGCATGTTCTCTAACGATAAGGGCTTAACACACATATATAACTTAAATGAAGGGTGTCCCAGATGCATCTCAAAATCATTCTAGTCTAATATATTTGTTTGTTTTGTTTTGTTGTTTTTCTTTCTTTTTTTTTTTTTTTTTTTTTTTTTTTAATTGTTAGTGTAAATCTTCTTTCTCTGTTCAATTGTTTAACTATGGGTATTGTATAAACGCCAAAATGATATTCATAGTTAAATAACTTATAAAACTCGTATCGCACTTGTTGCATTTTGAGATTTAAGCTTCGTACTCTCCATGTCTTATCCCTTTTGTTTAGCAGAATGAAAAAGTATGCTGAGCTCGTAATAATGAAACTTTTAATAACATATAGAAGAAGAAATATAGAATAAATGCATGTGTGTGTGTGTAGAGTTTTAAAAAGAAAATACATCTATTTTTATGAATATAAATAGTCATCATCTTTATACCATTTATTACGATTTATGTTTATCGACAGAGTGTGGTGTTCGTGATTCGTCTCCCGCCAATACAGTAATGATTTTCTTATTTGACATCACTTCTTGCTGAGATTTTCTGAAATTATCGTTCATTTATATTATTATTCATATAAATTTGCCTTCATCTTCAAGAAATTTAGTTAAATTGTTGATAATTTTTCAATTTACAGTACAATTTTTAAACCCATCACTCACGACTCTTTCACGGCTTACACATTAAGAGAAGTAATTTAATATTTTGATTTCTGCGTAGATTGCCTATAAAGCAGAAAAGTTTAACCTTTCATGTCTTTGCTAACAAAGATGTAGCGGCTATTCGAAGATATAATATCTTATATATATATATATATATATATATATGTGTATATATATGTATTGGTTTGAGAATAATTAACTGAAAAGTTACTTTTAATACTTTTCGCTTATGTTTTTTTTATCCAAACAAAACACGTAAGAAATTTAAGTTTAGTCCGGAACGAATCTTTTATACCCGTCAACGGTTACCCTAAAAAAAGACAAAAGGAGTGAAAGAACAAAATTCTCATGCTCCGTAATGTGAGTTGATTTCTTCTATTGTCAAAATAAAAGTTTTTTTCGTATAGGCATATGGGCGTTGTAGGCGTGTCCTTTGAAAAGTATAGCTCAATTCAACAAAAGAACAATTTACCACAACAATGTTTACCACAAATATTACAAAGTTGCGCAAACACGCCAATGGACAGACGAACAGGCGGACATGCTTAGACACGTTCCGAATTGGAAATTGACTAAGAACTTATGCACTTTATGGGGTTTTTGAAGCTTGTTTCTGCGCATTATAAAGGCATTGAAAAAATAATTAAATTTTGATACACTATAATATTGGGTAGGCGTGGTCAATTTTTTCCACTTTTGCACAGAAATGCTACAGCATATGCTTTCAAATTTTTGTGCATTTATCTGCCATATGTTTATGAATAATGAGCAAAAAACCAATTTTTAATTCCTTTTGAAAAACAAAGGTGTTCTCAGTTGACGTGGTGCTGTAGGCGTCTCTTTCGATCGATTAGGCCCATTTTGAATATCAATCTATGTGCAAGAATTTCGAATATTTCTGCGAAATTGGAAGTTGCGAAAAGGAGAATGTTTACAACAGACATTTTACAGACGGACAGACGGATACATGGACAGACGACACATGTTTATTTAAATCGATTTAGCATTTGATTCTGATCAAGAATAATCCTCGGATGATGGGTATAATAATAAACACCGTTAAAGCAGCCCAACAAATGTACAAACATGTGTAAGAAATTTGCTCAAATATATTGAATAGGTTTTCGTAAAAAAAAATTCAAGAATATTTAAATGGAAAAAAAAAAAAACATAATAGACGTTTACTTTCTGGCGATATAATAAATGAGGAGGGAGAATAGTTCGGAATAGATCTTGATTTTTGGATGATTCAGAAAGTAATTTCTCCATACGGTACAAATATTTTACCAAGAACAGTGGATTTCAATTGACTTAACCTCTCGGTAATCTCATGAATTGTCATTCGGCCCGTTCGCGTCAATTGATGCCTTTATTTGATCTTAGATCAGCTCCTACTGACCTTTGAGAAAGCGATTCCAAAGGTTGACCTTCTGTCCATTCCCCATCTCCGTACGCATCCAATATTTGTTTTCTTATTCAAACTACATTTTTACCTTTTCACTAGTAACAGAAGTAAAGTACGCCAAAATGCGCAAAATTGATAAGGCACCAAACGAAACCTTTCGCACAGAATCAAACAAAATGTTTACCACACAAGCATTACGATATCACCTATGAAATATACATACGCACAGTGAAAGGTGAACTTGGCTGTTGGGAAAAAACGAATTGGCTCAGGAAACTAGCAACAAGGCAACAAGAAGAAGGACAACTACGATTACTATAGGAATGCGCTATTTTGCTATTTACAACGCGGACAACAGCAGTAACCTTTCACATCGCTGTCCTCTAGGAGACGGGAAATGATTAAAACATCCTGCAGCGTTATTTACCGCACGGAACACCAACAACTTTTTGCATCTTCATAGCCTACAGCCTAGAGAGCACTCGGCAAAACTTGGAAGTACTGAGACTGTAACACCAGCTCCGTCTACTGGCCAACAAACTACAACGGACAATTTTTATGTTATCAATTACCATGTGGGCATTCCGAACAGCTGTCCTTACCAATTTTGTAGTGCAAGAATATTTATAGAAATATTACGTTATTGTCTTATATACAATATTTACTTTACTGTTTACCTATTACCATATTTGCTATTGCTGTACATTCATTTTGGTTTATATATAAAATACTCATAAACGTCTTATTCTCCAAGTTATAAATCACTCTCTTAATATACTAAAAGCACATGCGATCAAACAACACTAAATGCGATACTCACCAGGCAATAGACTCCCTAGGCAATAGGCATTTGATTAACATGACACATGTACAGGCGTATTGGTGAAAAGCTTTGCCTCGGCGCGGCAAACGTAGATGCCGACAACTAACTATGAAAGACAAGGAGCAATACGTCATTCTTTACCTGGCCAAGGGCTGACGAGCGGGAGATAAGTCACAAACTTTATTAATATTTTTAATACGTCAATGGTGGTCGTGCGGCCTGAAAAGCAACTTTATCCTTGCGTTCCTTATTCTTAGTACTCTGACTGGTCCGAGTCCGTGACATATGGCATCCTGCAAGACTTACTTGTTTGACCGATTCTTCGCCTAATGGAGAATTTACTCTTTCCCTACCAATATCTCACCTAGAAAACGATGACTGACATAGTTGTTAACTCAACACTTGCACCTTCAGGTGCACACTGTCCAATAATACGGAAAGGTTCATCATAGGGTGAAAGTAAATGAATTCGAGATACGTACGTAAAGCTGAAAATACCTATCAATGCGCCACGTGCTGCGCATTAGCTCAGGTAGGTTTGTTTTTTGGTCCAAAGAAGCAGATGAACACCGCCACTAAGTAATTGTATCTCCATTTCATCTTCCCCGCTATAAGACTGCTAAAGACAAGACTATATGACCTAAGACTACTAAGTGAAGAACAATGAAAAGTGAGTTCAACAACAAAAGCGAAAGTCCACTTAGCGAACAAACCGATCCTGAAGGTAGATCTGATTCAACCGCCAGCTCTGAACCATCGTTACAGCTTATGAAGAATGAGCAGGAAACCTGAAAGCTAGACATGTTGCACTATAGGTGCGTCCTACGGCCGATTTGGCCCATTGTCAGTGCCCGCGCGAGCAAACTTGCATTGTTTTTGCTACAATTAGAGCCAGTATCTTGAGTTTTGCGAACAGGAGAATACTTTCACCAGATACTATATAAGTGGGCAGTCGGATGGAGATACATCCTTAAATCGATTCAGAATTATATGCTGATCAAGCATATATATACTTTATCGAGTCGCGAGTAGCTTCTTTGTATGTGCTGCAAACGTTTTGACAAAATGAATACACCCGTGATCCTTCGGCGATAAAATACGAATATTATAATAAACAAAAATCAAAAAATGTATAAAACTAATAAATAGTAACTAGGCACGTTGGCACTTTTTAGGGGAATCGAATCATTGATGTGGTAGTCTCTGAACTGTCAGATATATGTGAAAACCGTATATCAATACAACATAAAACTAAGCCATCAATTCTTAATTTTCCCAAAAGAGTAACGAAATGTTTCCGTCAAAGACGGCCACTGAAATTTTATCTTCACTGTAGAGAGTTTACTTCAGTCATTGCCCGCTTTTCTGTCGCCTGTTGCATATATCTGTTGCCCAAAGAGTCGACATGATATTTACTCCTCTCAGAAATACGTACGAGTTTGCCAATCACTTTCTATGAAATTAGAGAAGCTGGAGAGGCCCTTAAAATACGAAGCATTAATAGTTTTACCGTAATGTTGAAATGCAAAAAATTTACGAGGCGCAAGGGAATGGAAAATCTTCACAAATTTTAACCGAGGAGTAAATATCGTATCGACTCTTTGGGCAACAGATATATACAATCGGCGACATAAAAGCGAGCAATGACTGAAGTAAACTCTCTACAGTGAAGATAAAATTTCAGTGGCCATCAGATTTTTTAAAGATTTGCGAGCCAACATGTATCGAAAGTAATTAATTTCAATACTTTGCCGTAAATTCTGCATTAGCAGTGCAACAACAACAAAAACAAAGACAGCAGCAACGGTATTAATACTTGTCAATATAAGATTGGAAAAAAAAAAAGAACAAATAAACAGAAAAACAGAAAAGTTTACCATAATAAAAACAAGTTTTACCTGAATATGAATAATAAATGCAATAGTGTTGCACTCAACACCGAAGAATGCAGATACACTTAGTTTGTCCTTTTGTTTGTAACACGTAAAATTTTAAATCAATTTTTGTATGTAAAACGTAATGCGTCAGATTAACGAAATGCTCGACAATTCTTATGAACTAGTTTGAAAACGGGAACAGGAAATAGGTAGCCCAAGTCGATTAAGAGTTTCGCTTGGTGTTCTTATTGCCGCAGACAATAAACAGGTATATATAAAGTTTATCATACTGCTGGCCACCTCTGAAAATGTACCTCAGCAACAAACACAAGAACAAGTAAAATAATTGCAATCGAGCAAAGCATTTCAATAAAAATACCCTACATCACGTCACTTGAGGTAATCCTTCAACTCTGTGCGCAATGAAATACTAAAAGTTACAGCACATTTCCCAAAATTTATATCGTATTTCTAGCTAAAGAAACACATTCCACGGGAGCGGAATTATCTCGCAACCCGATTATATCCATACTTGGAAAATTTAATTTACTTGCTAAAAGTCTTATCACTCTTCGTCCAAATTCCTCGTAAAATACTAAAAGTTACTTATAAAAATTTACTTTTCACGAAAAGTCTTATATGCGATGACGTATCCCAAAATTAGATGCAATGACTTCCAATTTATGAGTATTTTGAAGAAATTTTATACACACGCATCTTTTAGTCTAAGAACGCACCGAACAATTCTTACGATCCGTCCCTATATAACGCCTTATTCCAAAAAAAATGGAAAAAACTTGCAATTCTTACTATTTCCCGCAAAATTTGGAAGGGATATTCTTTGAAGCCCCTCCCTCCCACATAAGCGTTCTAACAATGAAAAGACTTTATGTGGCATCAAAGTGTAGCCTTTAGTATTTTATGATAAAAGTTGGTCCAAATGGTCCAGTGATCTCATATCTGAATGCACTTCCTTAAGCTTGGACCAAACAAGTCCATTTTTCAGATCTGTTCCCACGTAAGGGTTCGCATGAAGAGTAAGCGTTTATTCGCAAACCAGGTCTACTTTTTAGTATTGACGACGATAGAAGAAGAACTAATAGGTGCTTGCATGTATTTTGATCAGCAACATCTATGGGCAAAGTATGCAAAGTATATACGGGTTAATTTCGCTGATTTTGACTTTTCTCTATATAAAATAATAAAGATTTCCATTTAGTATTATTGAGTTATTCAGTGTACACAGACGCTTATCGTGGACCGCTGAAAATTACATTTTCGCCTTTCATTACATTTGTTGTTTGACTTGAAGGAATCTGCTGCCGAACCCCATTAAAATACTTTTAGAAGCTTATAGCGATGCTGATCCATCGTATCGTAAGAGTGGAGAACCAGAAAAGTTCGAAGACAATGAATTGCAAAACACATTGAACGCAAACCCAGCTCGAACTTTCAAAGAACGAAGAACGGACAGCTTGGCAGTCGATGAATCAGCAGTTACTCGACATTTACATGCGATGGGAAAGATCCAAAAGGAAGGAAATGCCTATCATACGAATTGCCTGAAAATACCATTTCGAACCGTTTTAACAGCGCGGTTTCATTGCTTGCGAAGCAAAAAAAAAAAATAGATTTCTGTGGCCTGCCGTGACTGACGATGAAAAGTGGACAAACGCAAAAAGTAATTCGTTAGTCCAGGAGAGCCATCCACATCGACACCGAAGCGGAATATTCATCGCTATAAAGTTGTGATGTGAATATGTGGCATCAGCAAGGTCTGGTGCCTTAGGAGAAAAACCGAAAACCGAATGAAACCGTCGCAGGAAATGTCTACCTCAATGTCTACATCAATTGAACAAATTGAACGTTGATTGTTGCAAACAAAAAAACCAACAATAGTGGCTAACAAACGCAAAGTGATCCTCTTGCATGGAAACGCTCGGGCACACGTTGCAAACGTTGTCAGAAACAAGAAAACACTGTTGCCGCTTGAATGGGAAGTTTTGCCACTCCCATCGCATTCATTAAATAGAACGCTTTCTGCTTACCACTTGTTCAAGTCGATGCAGCATGGCTGGGCTGGCACGCGGTTTCGAAATGCTGAAGAAGTGTGAAAATGGATTGCTGAACTGGATTGGATTGCCGCCAAACATGCCATAACGTGTTTTCGACACGACATCATCATGCTACCAAAACGATGAAAAGAAATTGTAGAAAATGATGGCAAATATTTTGGTTAGCAATTTTTTTTCAATAAATGCCTTCTTCAAGTGCAAAAAAAAAATTTATCAAAATACATGCAAGCACTGTCTCCACATTAAAGTGTAGCATATTTACGAGTCGGTATTCCAGAATCATAATATTTTCATTTGTTTTTTAATTAAAAATTCAATTCAATAGATTTTTCTGCTTAAATTTAGCGAAACAAAAGAGGCGAAAAACAAAACGCAGAATGTATATGTGCGCGCGTGCGTGTGTATGTCTCTCTGTGTGTGTGTGTGTGTGTGTGTGTGTGTGTGTGAGTGTACGTTGCTTATATATGTATGGATGCATATTTGATGGATTTTTCGACGCATGTTACTAAGTAAACTTTTGACTAACTTAACGTTAACTCACGTGGTAGATGTTACTATAGAAAATTTTGCACAATTGTTGTACAATCATTTACATATTGCTTGACAATAACTGTCTAAATAAGTTAATACGTTAATTTTCATAATTCTTTAGAACTTTAATATTATTTATCATCATAAATTTTTGCTTCTGCATTGTCTAGTTGTCAAAGTAGAGGAAGCAAAAACTTTCCGTATCCGAATCCGTACTGAAAACGTGGATATGATTTCGTCACACGCACGCGCACAATAAATCGCGGACTGCATCAATCTCGAAAAAAACCCTGCAAATATTTTTATATATTCAATCAGTCGAAGATATTTTGGGAAAATCAGATTGGAAATCTAGATACTCGCCGGGACCACCGAAATTCTCGTCATGAAAATGATCGTAAATCCTAGTTAAGGTAGCATATATATCTTGTTTTGCATATATTAAACAATTTTTCATAACTAACCCTTGACTTTTTACGATCATCATTTTTGTAAATGAAACAAATGAGAAAATTAAATTTGGTCGGGACCGAATCTTCTATACCCGTTACCGTTAAGCTAAAAACAGACAAAAGAAGTAAAAGAACAGAAATTCTCGTGCTCTATAATATGGAGTAAGCGCAGTTGATTTCTTTTATTTTCAAAATAAAAGTTTTTTTCGCATAGGCATGTGGGCGTTGTAGGCGTGTCCTTGCCAAAGTTTGGGTAATTTTCAAATTCTTTTTCAAATTTGTAGGCGATATCTTCATTTTTGTGAACGAGAGAACGTTTACACCGGTCTCACGAACGTGTCTACGTAGTCTCACAAACGGACAGATAGACAGATGTACAGACATGTACAGACATGTTTAGGCGTACTCGAGATTTGAAACTGGCCAAGACTTTATGACGTTTTCGAAGTTTGCTTTTGTGCGTCGAAAAAGTTTTGAAAAAAAAATTAAATGATGGCACTCTATAAAATTTATAACGCGTGGCCAAATTTTTCCTTTTTTATAGATGTAACACAGTGCCGCCCCCAGGATATATAGGTTCATAATTTTGTAAATTTATCTACCGTAGTTTATGGGCAATGAGTAAAAAACCAATTTTTTTATTCCTTTTAAAGATCAGAAACATCGTCACTTTACGTAGTACAGTAAGCGGGTTCTTTGACCGATTTGGCCCAACCTGCGTGCAAGAACTTCCACTATGTCTGTCGAATTCGAAGTCGATAGCTTCCCTTTTGGCACCCGGAGGAGAATGTTTACAATAGACATTAAACAGACGGACAGGCGGACATGCTTAAATCAGTTCAAAATTCGATGCTGATCAAGAATGCATGTATATGTAGTTTGTAGGATCTCTGAAGCTTTCTTGTGGGCGTTGCGAGCGTTTTGACAAAACGAATGTACCCCCCCGTCCTTCGGGGATGGGTATAAAAATGATATACATTGGAATTGTTTTCCATTGCATATTAGAGACAATTATGAAGCACATGTTTTAAAAATATTAGTTATATGAAATGAACGCCGTACCGTCAACATATTTATCGCATTCGTTTTAAAGATAAGATGTTGTCGTTCTTTTGTACAACAGAATTTGGAAATTTTTTAATCCAAAAATAATCTTTTTTGAATTTCCCCTTTGGATGATTTTGAATTTTCGTTCTTGGGAAGAGATTTGATTTCTGTTGCTAATGTATTCATTAGCACGTCTTTCACCCAATCGGACTGAATTACAAATTTTACGATGATAAAGAATATACACATACTTACAATGCACCCTAATGCCTAGTCATTTATATTACGGCTGCAATGACAATGCCATTGTAAACTCAATCTTTAGTGCCGAATGTAAAAATTATTTTACCAAAAAGTTGAGAAAATTGCTTGAATTCTTTTCGAAATAAGAACTTCAGAATGACTTCTTGCGTAACGTTTCAATTGCTAATGCTTAGTAAACTACTTAGTAAACTTAGACTTTACTTTACTTGACTTAGCAAAGTCAACATAGATATTTATGTTTATAATAGAATTCAAAGCAAGCCAAATATCTAAGTGCGATTAGTATTAAATAACACATTATATCGAGATGTTTTCAGTTTCTTAAACTTGTCAACAAGTGTCACAATAGGTAGGTAGGCGGATGGCATAAGTAATGGATTATTATTTCGATTATAGGACTAAAAATTTCCATAACAAGTAAAGGTGAGTAATACTCATTGACTACTTAGTACTACTCTGAAAATCTGATAATGTTTTCCGTTCATTTTCAAAGCGATATTTATAACAGCTTGTAAATAATTGAAAGAACCTTTTTGAAAATTTTTAATTAATTTTTTTAAGATTTTTCAATTTTTCAAAATTATTTTATTGTCTTTATTAACGAAATAAATCACTTTTTAAGTGTACCGTGCGTTTACAACACACACATCGAACTTATGATAATCTATTTTTAACTTAATTAAAAAAAAAATAAATAAAATAATAGCAAAATTTTATGATTTTTTGCAAACTCACAAACTAATAAATAAATATGTCCGCATATTTTATTTAATTAAAATACGTTGATTGCTTTTTTCAAATTTTTTATTTATTTATTTATTTTTATTATTTTTTTTTTTTTGATTTTTACGCTCGTTAAGACTCTCACAAACCAAAATATAAATAAACAAAAATAAAGAATCACAAAATTCAGGACAAAGCAAAAAAAAAATAACGAAAAATTTTAAATACTCTTCGCGTTAACGTAAAAACCAAACAATTCGAGAATTTTTTTTTCACTTTCACACTGAAACGTACGATATTCTAACGATGTTAAGAGAAATTTTTATATAAAAAAACTTTAAGTTACGCCATTATTTGCAAAAAAAAATATATATAATGCAATAGTAAAAGAATTTATTAACATTTATGATAGCAATAATGAAAACACTTTGAAGATAAGCAAAACACACATACTCTTGTTTATTTAATTCAATCAGAATTTATTTGAGTTTTTAACAAATTCATTACATTTTAGCTTTTACTCGACCGCTTTTTTCTATTTATTTTAATTTACTTTATTTCCAATATTTTTTTTCTTTTTTACATTGTGTTTTGATTTTTAATGTAATAAATAATAATACATATTTTCTTGTACCTAAATTATAAAAACATTCTGTAATAACAGATAACACACTTAAGAGGTAAAAACACTATTAGGCGAATTATTGATTCAATCGTTTAACTATGCCACGATCTATTCGGTAGGACGTTACCGTCTAAACTGAATTCATCGCCCATCGTTCATTATGACCACGTCCAACAGGCGTTCTAAACGTTCACAATTCACATGCTTTTTAATCTTTATATATTTGCTTGTGTGTGCATATATATATATATATATATATACATATCGTATGTTTATAATATTTTGTTTTTCCACTCTCTTTCCCTTTATCTCTTTCTTTCTCACTCTCACTCTCTCTCTCTCTCTCTCTTTGCCTCTGTCCTTGCCTCTCTCTCTCTCTCTCTCTGTCTCTCTCTCTCTCTCTCTCTCTCACACTTCCTTTCTTATTATTCTTTGATTTAAATGAGAAAAATTCTATCATTTATACGAATATTTAGCTTTCATTCTGACTCCAGAGCTTTTCCATAAAAGCTCACTCTTACACTCTCGCTCTTCCTTTCCCTCACGTAACGCGCTATGTTCTTTTTTTAAGTTATAATTTCTTTCAATATGTTTAGAAATCTTTTGCTTAATTCAAACGTATTATTAATGTATGAGTGACACATTTTTATCACATCTCAACCCATAACTCATACGTCATGATATGTCATATAAAAAATTTGCACATACCATAAAAATAATAATAATTAAATTTTCTGTATATATGTTGTGAGATTTCTTAAAAAGTCACTGCTTGAGCTGACTGGACGGTTACAATTTACGCATACCCCAGAACATAGTTTAGCTATATTCTCATAGACATAGACATAGACAAGAAAATTTGAACATTGGCATTAATAATAACAAAAAAAAAAAAAAGAACGCAATTGAATTAGATTAGAAAACCTATAGTACATTTTTATAACCTGGGATGGAGGTAAACTCCGGTTTCGCTCTTCTTTCGCTTATCACGCTTACTGTGGGAAATATATTGTTTCGAATTGTGCTCAATTTATTAACTATCACTTCCTGATCGTGAGCTCAATTTGAATTTTTAGCGTTGACGTGACAACACCAACAACAAAGAAGTAGATCGAAGTAAAACAGTTCTCGTATGAACTGCTGCATCCCAAGAAGCCTTAAAAATGATTAAATTTATAAACAATTTCTTAGCAAAATTTCAAGAAATATCGCTCACAGTAAATTGATAGAAAATTATTTGCGTAATTACGCATTGAATAGTGAAGAAAAAAATGTCTTCTCTCGATGCATTCGCATCAAAAGAACGCGAATATGTGCGTCGAAAGAAGTTAGCGAAATTTCTTGTCGACACTAGACACGACTTTTTAATCGACTTCGATGTGCCTTTGCCGAGATAATCTCAACATTGACCGAATAATCTTTTTCCATAAAAATTGATGGCTCACCGAAGCTTTCACTCGAAACAAGTTACAAGGTGTTCCAGTTTTCGCATTTGTCATTTGTTTCGAACCCATAAATTTAAAAAGTGCCAGGAGGCACTACAGGATTAGAAAAATCTCTTGGGCGATGAAAGATAAAATGATACCATCACTGAAAAACAGTTCTTAGTTTGCTACATTATCAGGCAGCACTAACTTTAAAGCAAAATGCCGATGCACGAGCCTCATGCAAATATTACTTGCGAAAAAACTTATCTCCTTATCAACTAGGCTAGTTATGCGGCATTGGATTTAGCCCACAGAACTTCTATTCGTTAGTCAAATTACTAAAACAGGATCGAAAATTCCCGCCCCCTCAACATTAGCAAGGAAGCAGCGACAATTTCAAGAGAAATAAAGAAACGTACACTGTTCCCATTACGCAATAAATATTTATGAGAATCAAAGAGAAAAAAACAGACAAATTTTTGGAAAAGTTAATCATCGCCGAGGGAAGTCTATCGAGGATAATAACGACTAACGGATACAATTAATCAACAAAAACGCGCAACGCCACCCGAACAACTCTTCGACTATCGTTTTAAAACTCCAAGAAATTTACCACGCCCACGTAAAATTATAAGTGATCAAACTTTAACTTTTTTTTTAATTCCATTTTTTTCCTCTTACTACTACTCATACATTCAATAAGCCAGAATCTTGAAAATAATTCTGTACTTACTTCTGTACCTACCAGTATTATATGAAAGAGCGGAAAACAAGTTTTCGGTGTTACAAATGGTCACAAGCAGATCTATTAATATAAACCCAATCGACGTTAGCACGAACAAGTTCACCGATTAGTCAAATCTAAAAGACTATGTAGTGAGTGCAATGTATTACAAAAATAGATGGAAATCGACTAATGCTGTCTTAATAAACTTTTTTTTAAACGTAATTTTAAACGTTTAAAACTCAATTCACAAGCACTTTGCGAATACGGGTGGAAAACGTATTAATGCAAGATTTTATTTTTTCTTGATTTATATTATTTTTCGGAACACTACGTCTTCTGTTTATAAAATTGCGCGACCGACCGTCTTAAGTAAGTAAAATAGCGGCTTATCATCAGCATGGCCTGTTACAGTGTTGGAAAGCAAGTAATTTATTTATAGCGGCAGATTCCTTATCGCGGTTTAACGTTCATACCTGGCATGAAGCCTTAATCAGACGGGTTGCCTACAACCATCGGCAATTAGTGTAGTTGATGTGGGGACCCCGCAGGGCGTAAAACAGTCCCCATTGAAGCAGGCCTTAGTACTCTGAGGTACCGAATTAGAAAATCGATGTGCAACCCGATCCCCGTGGACACCCACTAAATTTTAGCTAACGCATTTTTCCCCATGAAAGACGCTTCCCGTGAAAGCGTCTCGTTCCCACGAAACTTATGACTTCACATAGAGACAATGTGTAGTTTTTAGTATTAGAAAATAAATGAGAACTTATGTTGGGTTAAATAATATTCTGCCTAGCGCAACAACAACGTTTTCAGTGCATCCTCTGCGTGTGAAGGAAAAACCTATAATAGACGCACAACAATTGTTTCAATCAACCGGACATATTTCGTCAATAAAGCAGACAAGTGAACAAACAAGTCGCAGCAAGACACATTACACCGTAGTGTGTACATATAACGTATTATTTATTAAATATTTTAAAAACAGCAATAAAATCGCAAATCGTGAAACTCTTCTACGACTTCAATCTTGTGTACGTGGAAGAGCTCGTGAATGAAATAAAGGCAAGTTTGCTTACATGCAAAAAATGGTCCACTATGTCACAAACTTGCTGGAAATGTACTTTGATCGATCGCAATATATTTTGGAAAATGTTATCATAAAGAAAGAAAGGAAAGAATTGTTCACGTTCTCATGTTAATTTGTGGTCTTTTGGAATTCCTTTTACCTCATACAATTGAACCAAAAGAGAGATTGTAGCTAGGGCTTGAATTGCTGCGATGAGTTGTTAACCCTACTCCAGCAAAAGTCCCGACAATAGTCACGTACGTTGACTCGCATAACTGAAGTGAAAGTCTTTTTTTATTGCCAATAGCCCCGAAAATAATGTTATGTTACACGTAACGTAACTCAATGTAACATGAAGTGTTTACACCCTGAAGAAAACGCATACACCGCTGTTCGTTATTTACATCTCCGACGCAATGAGGACATTGAGAATCCTACAGTTGAAGCAACGTCTTTAAAGCCAGTTTCAATATCGCGAATGGAATTATAGGCAGTACCAGCAAGCAGGATATCAGTCAAATAAAGTTGGCAACGGCTGTGGAGAGATTCTAAGACAGTAATGAGATGGCTCTCATTAAATCCAAGAAAATTTGAAGAAGTTTATACACTTAACATTTTAATACATAAACAATTCGGTTTGTCTTAAACGGCCCTAATTTTTATATGTACTCACATAAACGTGTCTGGAAGGAAATGTATCCGTCACGTATCAGTTCACTTCAGTTAGAGTTTATTTTAAAAGACATTTTTCTAATTTAATCTATTTTGTGCTTTTTACTGTATTACAACTGAAAGTTGTTAACTTGACATCCATCATATTTCATGTAAATTGAACCCACTTACCTTGTCTACTCTATTCTTCTACTCTCCAAATCTCTTCCTTTTTTTTTTTTTTTTGATACACATTGATTCGATAACTAAAGACAAATTAGTTCACCACTTTTCCATCATTATACCCTACACCACTTGTGGTACAGGGTATATTAAGTTAATGGGATCGTATGGGACACGCACAAAGGCTTCATTCAGATAGTTCCACCTTTTATTATACCGATCGATTCAGAATTATAATTTGAATTGCTCTAAGCCTGACTGCCCGTCTGATGTCTGCCCATGTATATTTGTGTTCAAGCCCCAGTTGAAAATGGTTCGGATCAGTCCATTTTTTCTACAACTCCCCATAGAACACCCTATAGTAGTAAATTGGTATAGAAGGGGCAATTTTTGAACCTCCTCATATAGCGAAAACTGAAGTTCACATGACAAAAAGGTATCATTTTCATGTAGAAAATTATATTGTAATAGTAATTTAACATCAAAAATTAACTGTACCAAATTTGGACCATCTCGGCCTATTCTATAATGGACTCTACCCTAATAACGAGTTTCGCGAAAATTCACAATTTGTAGAACAGAAAAGTCGAAATTTTAATATGTGGTGATCGAAATGAACTCACAATATTGTTACAAAATGTCGACTACCTACGCCTATTTTTGGCTTCTGTCCTATGTAAAGATTAAACCTGTACTACATTAAGTTGCGTTTTGGACCCGCTTCCCCATAAATACGCACATGAAATACATGCCTTCATATATAGAAACAAGATATGATTTTTGAGTTCTACAATAAAAATAAGAATTGTGTTAGGCAATCTAGTATAGGCTATCTAATGCTGGGCCTTGCCTGATTACACTTTGGCATTCTATTCACAAAGGCCTTTTACTTGATGTTCATATCAAGAGTAATCCGCCACTTGGTTGCTGCCGCCAGTTTAAACGTATAACAAATTTGATTGACTTCATTGGAACGCTCAAAATATCGACCGACATTTTTGTATACACTATCGCAACTAAAGGTGGGTTTGTATCGACGTAACCGAAGTATCTAGTGCTGCCAGGAAAGCAACTTTGATAAAAGTTTCTAAAAATTGGCAAATTGATAATTAATCCTCTAGTTGCACCCGCCCATGAGAAGAGCAAGGGAGAGAGTGGTCAAATCGATGAAATGCTTGCTATAAATGCATCGTATTATTACAATGATGCAATTCAAAGAAACACTTCCGGTTACGTTTCCGACACTAAGCGATTTTGATGACGAGCTCCTTATGCCAGATCACCTACTCTTAGAATCTATTTATGGGCAAAGGGCAGTGTTTAGTAATATCCAGAGCAGTATACGAGAGACTTGGAGACTAAGTAACACAGTTTGGAGCCCACATTTAAAAGAGGCGCATAAAAAACTCTTACATGACTCTCCGTATCAAGTTTTCACATGGCTGGATAATGCCATATAATAAAAGGCACGATGAGCAATTATGGGTAGGTGCGGAAAGTAAAAGAAAAACTTCAACTGGTTAGCTAAAGCACACCTAGCACACCTACAATAGCCATAGTAGACGTTGGCAAAGAAGATCTCCCATTATTCTCTTACGAAGGGAGAAAAATCGCAGTCTCGTCTCTTACTATTCCTCCCTTTCTCTCTCTCTCTCTCTCTCTTTCCACTTTCCTTGATGATTTTATAGTTTTGTTATACCTTTCGAAGAATGAATCATATGCTGCGAAATGACCGGGAAAACTCTGCCGGGCGGCAGAGTTTAGAATTCTGTAGTCGTATTCATAAGACTTCATCTTAAGCTTGCAATTTCTTCGCAGAAGCATTGGCAATTATCGTCTCCATGAAGCTACACTAACCCATTTTTATTTGGAAATGCTTTAAATGAACATAAGCATCTTCTAGAGATTTATGTATTAGACAAGCTCGAAATGAAACAGGCAAGACCTGAAGGCCTTAAGTTCCCAGCAGTGATTCGTTTGATGCAAGCAGTCCTTTAGGAGCGCTTGGGAAAAAAACTCAAAATTGCGAGAAAAATTTTCATCCAGAAAATGAACTTTCTCCCGCAATCTACAAGGTTCCTAGCATCGATTTGGCCAATAAATCAAATATTTTGAAAAAAATTTACGGCCGCCTTAAATAGATGTTTACAATGATTTTGTGGAATATTCCTGTGCCTTGAACAGTTTTTCGAGAATCTGAAAACTGATTAAATATTAAACACAGCGATCATTTTTATACCCACCACTGTACGACGGGGGTATACTCATTTTTTTTTTGTCTTTTTCCACAATGTATGTCATACCCAAGAGGAAGCTTCAGAAACCCTATATGGTATCTATATTCTCGATCAGCATGAAATTCTGAATTGATTGAGCTATGTCTGTCTGTCTGTCTGTGTACTTGTGTGGTGTTTGTTGCTGGTTCGTTCTGATCGCAAAAATGAAGCTATCGACTTCGAATTCGGCAGGAAAGTGGGAGGTTCTTGCGCGCAGGCTTGTATTGAAAATGGACCAAATCGGTCGAAAGACACGGCCACGTAAATTACGTACACCTCTGCTTTTCAAAAGGAATGAAAAATTGGTTTTTTGCTTATTACTCCTAAGCCAAAGCAAATAAACGTACAAAAATTTCAATGCATATTCTGTGGGCGATGGAAAAGTGGAAAAAATTGATCACGCCTATCCAATATTATAATGTATCAAAATTTAAATATTTATAATGCGCAGAAAACCCTATAAATTATATAAATTCTTGGCCAGCTTCACATTTCGAATGCATCTATTCGTCTGTCCATCTGTCTATTTGCGCAACTTTGTAGTATTTCTGGTAAACATTATCCCGTAAGCGAAAATGCAAAAGAGTTTGCAATTGACCTAAAGTTTTCAAAGTACACGCCTACAACACCCACATGCCTATACGACAAAAACTTGAAAGTAGAAAAAATTAGCTGCGCCCACTCCACATTATAGAGCATGAAAATTATGTTGTTTTACTTGTTTTGTGGTCTTTAGGATACCAGTTACGGATATAAAAGATTCGGTCCCGGCCGAATTTAGTTTTCTTACTTGTTTTTAAATAAAGCATCGCATTTTAAGACCAAAAACTTTTGTTTGATTTTGTATTTAATTTTATTTGTAAAATACATAGAATTTCTATGGAACAAAAGTTTTGCATTAAAGTTTATGGTTTTTCTTGAAATAGCTCAAAAGAATTATAAGACGTTTCATGGCATTAGTCATCAATGAAGTACACAAGCAAACAATACATTTCTACATACCGATGTACATTGTGATGTTAACGCATAAATTGCGAATTTTTACAATATTTCTTAATGTAAGTCATCTCTTTTTTGAAGATAATTAATTAATGTGATTGAAAAAAGAAAATTTTAATACAATTTTTTTAATAAAAAAAAATCATTATATATATGAATAACCATCAATATTTTATGGATTTTAATACACAAAAAAGGATTGCAACATTAATGAAAATTTAACAACTTTTGCAGCTAACAAGCCGAAATGCAGAAGGCTTCTCCAAATTACGTTAACATTTTTTTCTTTTTATTACGTGCAACATTCTGTTTCATGTTTCACTTATAATATTATTCATATTATTAATATTAAATATTAGTCTTGTTATTTTTATTAGTATTATTAATATTGTTCTTATTATTATTACTATTATTATTTTTATTATTAATACCCAAGTTTCTTCATAAATACTAAATATAAGAACTGAAACACTTTGTATGCATGTGAATGTTCGTATCTATATAAAAATATATATTAAAAAATATAACTTTATCCATTCATGCGTAATCATTCTACCTTTTTGTTTTTGTTTTTGTTTTTTTTTTTTTTTTTTGTTTACAATTCTTATTTTTCTCTCTTTTTCAGTTTTCTTTGTTATTTTCATTTAGCACTTCCGGTAAAAGCCAATCTTTTCTTCTTACTGGCTATGTTTTTACGGTACCGCTAAGAGTTAATCTTTATATGAATATTGTTTTCTTTTCTCTTTTTTTTTTTTTTTTTTTTTGATTTATTACATATGTCCGGTTTTTTAATGCATTGTGATTGACAGTTTATTAGTTATTGCTATTGTTAGTACTTAATTTTGTTCTTGTATTGCTGCCACAATCAGTTTATATATGTTGATGAAACCAATCGTTTATTACTCCCAATCTTTTTTTATTTCGAAGGTCCAATCCCACTTTAAATGAATATGCTTGTCATCGTCAGTGAATAGGGATGCTACCGAGTAGGTTCCGCGTGCCATTATCCCGGACGGTGCCTCTTCGCTCGGTGTTACATAGCATTGAATATCCTTTTTTGGCGGATAAGAACCCACCATATGTGTCATTTTATCCACTGCGCATTATCGTACATACATACAATAAATAAATATTAAAACAAAAAAAAAACTTGATCATAATTTTAATGAAACTTGAGAAACACATGTATATATTTAATGAAACAAATTTATTGCAAAATTAAAAAGCAGTATTTTTCGAAAACATTATATATTAGGCCATTCCGCATATATTATATGTAAATAAAAAATTTCTTTACTTTTGTTGACCACAAGATTAGCCGTTGAATAATGAAAGCGAACATGTTTTTCGCTACCAATTTACTCACACGGCATGGGCTTTTTCAGGAAACCATGTCTAAATGTAAATTCTTATATAAATAAGGAAAATTTAAAGAAAGCAGATAAGTCCACTGACAAAACACATTGAATTCGCAGAGAGTAACATTGAAGAATGAAGTCATTATTTTTACTTTACTTTACTTCCTTTTATTAAAATTATTTGAAAAACATTTTTGTTAGCAAAATTTACTCATTCTTAATTTAAGTTAGTAAGGAACCGTGGAATGCAATTAAATCAAATTTGATTGTTTGAAGTGGATGACGACCGAACGGACAGACATAGCCTAATCGATTTACGATAAACACTCTATATATATATATATATATTATATTATTGTAGTAGTAGTAGTAGTAGTAGTAGTAGTATTGTAAGATGGCAACTTTTATAATATTTTCCAAAGATTTTCAGTCAAAGTAGACAAAAATTTCTTAAAAACGAGTTGCAGTTAATTATCTTGATAGCATCGGGGGTGTGCATTAATTGAGAACGATTTTCAAAAGGAGTGCAAGCAGTGCTGCATCCGGCCAAACCTCAATGCCGACCATAAAGGCGAACATGTATGGCTTCAAATCCATGCATTTAAAGGGATGATAGGGACGCGGTGTATCATGAGCGTTTGAGCAGAGCAATATAACAAAATTTACGGTAACCTGACTTTTTCAGCATGAGAAGACAGCGTTAGCTTGTTTGAGCAGTGCTTCCGCTCATGTGACTCATGTGAGTAATAAAAATTAATAGTTTCGTGGATTGCTTTAAAAATAAAAAAGAAATTATGCTTCCCAAAATAGTGCTTCCATTAGTGGAAGCTTGATTGATTATTTCGTAATGACTTTTTCATATTCACAAAATTCAGAATATCGGCTCAAATTAATGCCCACTCCCGTTGCAAATTTTAGTTATTTACATTTTTTTTGAATACTGCTTTTGTTAAATTATTTGCGGAAGATATCAATTTAATGTTAATTAATTTAAATGTTATATTTAAAATGTTAATAAAAACACTTTCTTACCAATGAGGTCTTAAGTTGTTAGATTTGATGCAAAGTTAACACAAATACATAAACAAATACGAAAACATCAATTAAAGAAATAATTTTACAAATGTACAAATTTTAAAAGAAAACTTATAGTAGAAAGAACATAAATGAAACCGAATACCGAAGCGAAGACAATGATTAACAATCTATTAACAAATGGATGACTAAAGCTATTAATAAAATATAAGCCGCAGCAAAGACACTATAAAAAAAACAAAAATCATAATCGAACGATTTGAAATCCGTTATATATGTAAATGTATGTTGTCTTTTAATACAGAAGGCGATGACTGTACATAGGAAACGGTTGATTTAAAATGATTTCATAGAAAGCGAACAAACGCAACAAACGATAAATTAAATAACAAAAAAAAAAAGAAAAAATGAGATTAATGGTAAGGGAAAATATGTGAAAAAATTGAAATCATGTATAAGAAATAAGAGCGACGTTCCGACCAAGCACAAAACAAAAAACCGAAAAAACATGTAAATGCGGAAGGCGGAAGGCGGAAAGCGGAATTTTTTTGTCAAGTTCATCACTTACCAGGGACGCCTAATCGATAAGTCTTTTGTACATATTTAAGGCCGTGCACAATTTCTCTTTGAACAATAAAATCAATGCGCACTTTATATTGTACGCCTTCCTTAATAACGAATACCTAAAAGGAATATTATGATATGTTTCGCAATATTTGATATGAAATTAATTTGATTTCCGTCTCCAGACTTATTAACTACCTGCTTTTTAAGTTGACTTAAGTCACCAGTTAAATCTAATTCCATATCTTTGCGTCCATCGACAACTAAGGCCAATTTTTTAACAAGTACTTTACGCTGATCATTCATATCTGGAATAGAAAATATTACTCGGAATAATCGCGCCAACCAGTTTCAATTGTGTAAACTTGCCAACAACAATCTTTTCAGCTTGTGCAGCACCCAATAAGATTTCTTTGTATCGACGCAAGCTCTCATCTTCCTGATCGGCGGCCATTATTTCTTCAATTGTCTTTTCTGGAGGTGGCTGATAGTTAGCATCTTGTAGTTCCTCATCATGCAATTCCACTTCGTTTGTTATTTCGATAGACATATTTAAGTGGCGTCAAGAGGTAAATGCGGCGCTGTATATGTGATGCGGGTTTAATATAAGTGCTTTATTAAATCTTCTTATATTTTAGACGTTTTAAATCACTGGCCGAAAACTGGAAAAACGAAATCAATGTCTGCATATTTTAATTCCAAGCTGACACATTTAAAAGAAATAAGCGAAAAATAAGAATGTTACTGGGAAACTAAGGGAAGAATGAATAGATTAAGAATTTGCACACATCTGTGCAACTATGCATTGCACACATACATATATAGATTGTGCCAACTTAGATGTGAAATATTAATTTACAATTGAAAAGAACTCCGGCTTCTTAGTGAAATATAAAATATCAAGCAATTTAAGCCATAGTTTCTGAATTTTCATCATGGCATTTTGTAAATAGAATGCAACACCTACCTCGTTAATGCATCTATAAAGCCGCTGAAACCTTTTCTTTTTGCATCTGACGGACTTTCAACCGACGGTTTCGGTCTATCAACAATTTCTTTTACCTTCTAAAACCTCCTCCTATTATTCAGACGTGAAAACTAAAAACGTAAGATATATAAATATTTTCTTCCTTGAATCTAAATTACGTGGTCTTCTTGATTTCTAAAGTTAAAAAAACCCATTAAAACCCATTCGCTTGTTCAGAAAATAAGAGAATTATTTGTTGAAAGTACACCCCATCTGCAGCTACAAACTTTTGCTCATCTTTCAGGCAATTTGCGGATTCCTCACTACGGTATCGTCGCACGGTTGCACAAGCAATAAGTCGTCTATTGAAACCCATGTTAATCGAAAGTAACAGTGTCTAGTGATAAAAGCGGTCAGGGCAAGGTACTCTATAGTAGAACTGCAAACATATCTTTACTCTAAGGGTAATATTTTTTTATACTGAAAACTCACGATATCATGACTTTTAACTTATTCATCGCTTTCCCTGTTTCAGTTGGTGGGAGCAGCTAACCCCCCTTCCTCTTCTCCCTCAAACAGGACTACCAATTCAATACATGAAATTTTTCCTTAATGTAAATGATTCGCTAGTTTGCATCATGATTACTTGGCCTTTGAATATCGTAATGCATCTACTGTTACTGTTACTGGCAAGGAAAGTTTCAATTATGATGTGCACACTTTAATGCGACAACTTATACACTTGTGTGAAGAAGTCACTGCAAATGAACAAGTTAAAGTTTATTCTACACCCTGCACCACTACTCACTTTCTCTCTTAGAAAAAAAGTGGAATCATACTCACACAGCCAAGATAAATAAAGCTCATTCTAATCGGACTATTAACCCTCTAGTGTCATAGATTAAAAATCGTCTCGTATTATAGCTTCCTTGCTTGCATAGGTTCTTCTCCTTTGATCGCAAACTCCTGTTAACTTTCGTTAAGTAGCGGCCATGTGGACTATCGTATAGTTAAGTAATTGAGGTGGCTTGACCGGGTTCAATTTCCATTCATTCGATAGCTCACTTCACGTACGATTTGTGGGTGGTTCTAACCATAGTCAATGCTCGATCGGTGAAAGCATAACACCCAGATTACGGCCACACAACTTCTCTTTCCCTCCATTTCTTTCTGATACTCACCATGCCACACATATAAAAAAAAAAATTTATAACCACTACTTCTCGAAAAGACATTTCCTTTCGTTTCGTTTCATTTTTTTTTTTTTTTTGGCGCGAAAAAACTTAGGGAAATACAGGTTATCGCAACTAGCATCGCCAATTGGTAATCAACTTTCCATCTTCTAATGCGTTTAGCTCAAAATTGACCACACCACAAGTACTCAATTGTCGTAAGCTAATAAGTCTGGGCGAAATATAAAATAGCACTTTGTACAAGTTTATCGGTTTGCAATAAATTGACTTATAAGAGCCCAACAACTGCAATTACTACACACTGTAAATTTTATCTTATCGTTTGGTAAATTAAAAACAAATGCCTAAAAAAAAATAACCTGTTTAGTTTTTATACAACTATAGTAGAATACAACTGCTAAATATGGTCAAAGCAATTTACAATAGGAACAAACACATTAAAATTTAAGATTAAAAAAAAAAAAAACAATAATACTTTACACATTAGAATACTAATTATTAATAAATGAGATTTCACATCATCGTGTTTACCGTGTAGTGTCTCAAAACTCTGAAGTGTTATTCGTATTTTGGTTTGCGACGAGAATGCGACCAGCGATATAAACAGCGTGATATGTGATGGAAACTGAAAGAGACGCAGTGACCCACAATAAGGTTCTCACGACCATCTATGGCAACAAATATGCTTAACATTATTGAAATTAAGGGATCTTGCTCGCAAACTATTAGAAAGCACTTATGCTGGGTAATTTACCATGAACTGTAGAAGTATATGCGCACCCATAACTTTTAAGACATCCTCTTCATAAAAGGCAACTTTAATTATTATATCAACAGCTAATGTTTTATTAAGTTCACCGTTCAACGAGGACGGGATATATTCGTCTACGATATGTCCAAAAACATTCCAAAGGCGAGGTCATTTCGTTCATGCTACTGCGGAAACAGAAGTATCAGATTTGTCCGGCCCCGAATTGAGTGAAATTTGCAATCCGTATGCGTTCTTCTGCTTACTCAAACTCCAGAAGTTGTTTGCATTATCTTTCCTGTACTATTTCCAATATCTCCGACTACCATGTTCGTTCGAATCTGCAGTTTTTATCGACAACTGCACTAAGAATGGATAGACTACAAGTACGTTAATACTTCCGTTAAAATCAAGTCAACAGAGAGCAGGTAAGATGAGAACAATGTACAGAAGCTTTTGCTCATCACATTTAGCATTGTACGCTAATTAGAATATTTTAATCGAATAAGGTCAGCTATTAAATACCTAACGCTTCTTCTTCTAATACAATTGTTCTCCTATCTTCGTCATAGAGTTTTTAAAAACCATAGCTTGCTTAGCGTCACTCTTCACAGGGAATTGGAAACGACCAAACCTAAATCGAATCAAAAATCGACTAGTGCAATAAAATCTGAATCTCTGTTTCTGAGTCTGGATATTGCACACATCCATATAAACTTATCCTTATCATTACATTGACTGTAAAGTGCGAAAACCGGTATTTCATTTATTATGCATGCCATCGCACTCTATATATTGCAAATTGAGAACCGCAAATGTCCCGAATACTGCTAGCAAAATACAAGCCTATCGCTTTTATCCGTTTACCGCGTAAGACTTCGCTGGAAGTGGGACGCAATAAGCGTTCTCTATTTAGGTAAACGCACCTAGTTAGGTGAAAACGTAAATGAATAATGAAATAAAATAAAGGTACAGGAATATATATGGTAAAATATCCCAATAATCATTTAGTATTAATATTTACGACTAGAAACAACAATTTGCACAAAATTCTAAAATGAATTTTAACAATCACTTCGAATGGACAAATATCTAAAGCCGATAAAAAGCACGTGCTTTAGCATATTAAGATTTCAATAATTTTTTTATAAATTAAGCAATTGTGACAATTTTAAAACAAGAATTAAGATTAAACGTTCCTTTCTTTCATTACAAAAATATATGGTGTGTCGCGAACGACTTGTTTTGAGACAACGCCCCCGGATATATTAAACCTTGTTATAATTTTACAATTTTGACGTATTTATGTTGAAAAGATCACACCAAATGCATTTTAATACCAATGTCCTCTTTTATATTCCTTTCATAGACTAATCAGCAGAACTGAGTTGGCCATGAGTTTTTGCCGGCAAAAAGTTTAAAGTTATTAACACTAGTTATTTTATTAACAAGACGCCAAACGATGAAAAATAAACTTGCCATCAAAGATGTTTTAAAATAGCTTCAGTACTTTAAAAATGCATAAATCTTAACAAGCGCAAACATACTTAGCCGATAGGAATCTCCTTTTCAGCGTCTTTTACTCAGCATATCCGTTACGCTATTGCCGTCCTTGTTGCTACTGTTATCGTTACCGTATACCCCCCGACAATTTGGATAAAACATTGTAGTGATCTCCACCCATTTCCAATTAAAAACAAGACATAAAACCACAACACGACACAATAGAGCCTGGCTGCCCGTCATATATCATCGTTAAGCTTTTTTTTTATCACATTTGGCAAGTTTTTTTCCTTTTCATTACCACGCACTTACTCATACGTACACATCTTTCTTAATTGCTTAAAACCATACATTATCTACCTGTTTCTTTAAGATTCAAGTCTTACCTTTCCCTTATTTTACTTTATTAAAATTGAAAAGTTTCCTAAATTTTTTTAAGTTTATTTTTATGCGTTACAATTATGACTTCTTTTGTTATTCGCAAATAAATTTAATGGCAATTAAGCCGAACGTCACGAAACCAAGTATAATTCGTTTCTACTCGGTTTTGGTTTTTTTTTCTACGCCGAATTCACTTATTATTATTAGCTTATTCTTCTTCTTATATCCATTCACTATCCAGTAAAGACGGCGCTGGAAACTAATTTAACACGTTCGCCGACAAGAAGAATACAGAATTCATTTTTATTGTTGTTCGAAATTACACGAACGGTATATCAAATTTTAAGCCTAATTATTATTCATCTGATTTTATGTAACCTTAATTTAGTAAGAGTAATTAGTTGAAAAGTTTTATCTATATTGCCGTGGATAGTGAGATTCGTTGTGTATGTAATATTATACTCTGGCCATCCCCATAAAGTATGTCCAATCAGATTTTAGAATTCCCAACTAGTTGTAAAAAAGTTGCCCATCTATTTTTGCGTCCCATTGAAATTAACATATATAATCGAAAGCTAAGTGCTGCTTTATTTTTTAGAGCAACTCTTCCATTTTGAATTTAAAAACACTCAATCAGTAGCCACGTAACTCAACAAAATGTCATCCTTCTCAGAGCTGCGTTATATTTTCATATATAGAATGTACAATGAGCCTAACTATTATGAAATATTGATCGATAGTCATGCAAATTAGACTCACCACTTTTATTAGATTTTAAATTGCAGGCGAATGGGTGCTTCAATTTAATCCAGAGTGTAGTACATTGGACTAAATATTATACAAAAAAATATCTCGCATAACGCTCAATGCAAATGCATTCGTCGTGTTCAGCGCATGTTTCAGTTATTGCTAGACGAATTACGAAGCATATATATTTATATCGTGGCTTTTGAGATAAACAAATCAGTTAAATTATTTAAGCGTTTTTTAGCTGGTTAAAAATTAAACAAATATATGTTCATATACTACATTGCAATGTTTAGGGGTGCAGCTCTGTATACAAAATCAGCAAATAATTTTGCTTAGTTATCGTCTTCCCAATCTTAAAATGTATCTTAAATATTAAAAAGAGTAGTGTAAAACCTTATATGCTCTCAAATTTCGAATTCCCACTTTACGCAGCCAGATGTGGTTAGATTAAATAGTGACCAAGGGAAGAAAAATTCCTCTAGTCAACTTTTAGTCTTTAAATGTACACAGTTTTTGGCAACCCTAAATGTAAACAATGTGCAATAAATGGCAGCACAACGTATTGTATTCTGTTAAATGGCAGCACCAACGTATTGCATTCTGTTAAATAACAGAAAACAAAAAACGTGCGTTTTTCCATAAATATCAGCTGTTTCAGTTTTATTGACAAGTGGAATGGAGGAAGTGCCGGAAATTTTTTACTAGATAATTTTTAAACAATCAAGAACGCTGGCATTTATTTTTATTGATTTAACAGTTGGGCAGATACAATTTTTTCATTGTATTTGATTTAAATAGGAGGGAGTGAAAGCGTTCGGAAAGCTCCAAAATCAAACAACATTATGGAAAATTTAAGGTAAATTAGAATTCAA
Organism: Glossina austeni; assembly: GCA_000688735.1. NCBI lineage: Eukaryota > Metazoa > Arthropoda > Insecta > Diptera > Glossinidae > Glossina > Glossina austeni. Next base: position 762,550 of record KK502454.1, read on the forward strand.
AAAATATGCTTCATATGTTATCGGAAAGTACTTTATGTATTCATATATTTCCCTATATAAGTGAAACGGGCATTTAGAGAAATAGACTGGTTCATAGTCACATAGTTTTCTGCATTGTACCGTTGCCTTCGAAATATCCGGTTTTCTTAATAAAAACTTTTATCTTTTTAATCTCTCGTTTAGAAAAAGAAAGCTTTTTGATTAAGTAATGCTTCTTAATGTAATAAAGCGAGGCGTTATATTTATTTATTTCTTAATTTCTTATCTGTTATATTCTATTTATTTATTTTTTATCTATTTTATGCTATTATATTCCCTGAACCATTGAAGCATTAGTATTATGTTATTGGTATTATATACGTATATACGTGTATACATAATAAATTATAAGCTAGAGGTGTGGGCCATGTTGTCTAAACCGAGTCAAATATTCCAAAAACAAGATTGTTTACCCCTTTGTAGTATTAGAACATATTTAATGTTTTTACAACTTATGGGATATGCATGTTTTTGCGCAGAACTTTACGCGCGAAAGAGTAAGTTTAAATTATAAATATTACGCGCTTATAAGAATTAAAGTTCAACAGATTCAATATTCTCCGATAAAATACGAACCTAGTTGCTTTAGAATTAGGTGAAAGGAACGGCTCATATACTACGTCCCATTGCACACAATGTGTATATATTTTTAAGAAGCTATAAACAACTAACAAATAACAACAAAAATGCAAAAGATACTATCTTACTTTTCCGTAGAAAGTTTTTTTAATTGTTTGACTTGTCTTTAGGTTTACGGTCACATAATTAAGTTTCGTATACTAAAAAATTCACTTATCTGATGTCATTAATCAACTCTATCTGAATCTACTTTTAAGCTACTTCTCTACTTTTCCCGCGATGTTAAGCAAAAGATTGTAAGGATACCCTTTAAGACCTTTCGCACTACAAGTCGCGATAAGACGGTATCACTAATTGTTTATTCGAAACTATATAAATTCATGTAAGCTTTAGTATAACTAAATGTGTAGTCTACGTTTGCTTGTTGATGTTGAATAATGTTAAACTTTTCGGTAGAAATTATTTGAAATTAAAATGGAACACGTAAGGTAGCAGATGTGGGAATTGATTTTGTACCTTAAATAATAATTCTTTCAATAATTTTACATAATTTTAGGGAACATCTCCTGATTGGCTGTGGCAATCCCTTATTAGATATAGTGGCCAGTGTCGATAAAGACTTGCTGGAAAGGTACAATTTAAAACCGAACGACGCAATCTTAGCCAAAGATGAGCATATGCATCTGTATAAAGACCTTGACGAGAAATATAACGCCGATTATATGGCAGGCGGTTCGGTGCAAAACACATTGCGCGTGTGTCAGTGGATTTTGGGAAAACCGAAAGTAGCCACTTTTTTTGGTTGTGTTGGTAAGGACGATTACGCGAAAATCTTGGAAAAAAAAGCTACCCAAGATGGATTAAATGTACGCTACCAATATACAAACGAGGCGCCCACCGGTACTTGTGCTGTACTAATTACAGGTACTCACCGTTCTTTGTGCGCCCATTTGGCAGCTGCTAACCATTTTACCATTGACCATTTACAAAAGCCGGACAACCGCCAGTTATTGGAAAGTGCTGACTATTTCTATATATCGGTGAGTTTCGCAAAATACAAACCAAACGGAAAAGAAAATAAAAGTGTAGTTATTTATCTTCATTATCTAGGGCTTTTTCCTTACCGTAAGTCCACCTAGCATTATAGAAATCGCACGGCATGCGCACAAACGCAAACGCACATTTATGATGAACTTAAGCGCTCCCTTTGTATCACAATACTACAAAGAACAACTAATGGCTGCCATGGTCTATGTAGATATACTTTTTGGCAATGAGGAGGAAGTCGAAACGTTTGCTCGCGAACATAGTTGGCATGTTAAAGATCGCAAGGAAATCGGTCAAAAATTATTGACCCTGCCTAAAGAGAATTCTGAGCGCGAACGTATTGTTATTATCACACAAGGCCACTACCCAGTACTACTCTTCCAGGGAAATAATATTAAAGAGTTTCCCGTTCAACAATTAAGTCGGGAACAACTTGTGGACACAAACGGAGCTGGAGACGCATTCGTAGGCGGTTTCCTGGCTCAATATATAAAAAAGAAATCCCTAGACGTTTGTGTACGTTGCGGCATTTGGGCTGCTTCACAGATCATACAACGCAGCGGCTGTACTTTTGAAGGCAAACCAAGTTTTCAAGAATGAAATCGCGAAAACTATAGCTTTTTCTTGTTTTATATTTTGAACACTTTTAAGAATCGCTGCAAGCTCGTCTTAAACTTTGAAAATGACGACAAAGTCATTAGGTAACAGTTGTTTGCATTTCGCTTTATAACAGGGTTATCAGCGCATCTAACTTTTTTTTTAACTTCCAAACTTAATTAATTGATATTTTTCTTAATTTGCTTTAAATAAGTAAGATGGTTGTAATTATTAAGTTTATAGAAGATATTTATTTTTGTTTTAACAGCACATAAGTAAATAATAAATTTGAGATTTTCCTTTTTTTCCGTTTTCAAATAAGAATTTTGCACATACTATGTAAATAATTGTGTTATTTCTTAAATATTTTTTAAAGAGAAAAAAAAACAAAACAAAACAAAATAACGATTTAAAATAAACACAATTACTTTTTTTGTTTTTTTTTTATTTACAATCTTGTTATAATCTTCAAAAGCCGCATGTAGAGCAAGGGATAGTCAAGAGAGGAACTAATGCATTACTGTAAGGAAATAAAACGTTTTCCTTTCACTAATTGTCACAAACTTGTCAGTACTCTAAAGATTGAAAACGTATCTCCTCAAATACAACATTGACAACTACGATGGATCCTTGTTGTTATTTTTTCCGTTCTCGTGAAAAGTAGACGGATCTTTCTGATTACAATTTTATGCCGTAGTGGTAATGGAAAATTTGCAAATTGATTTAATTATTGGGAAACACACATACACACACGTACATATATATATATATGATATATATATATATATGATATATATATATATATACGTGTATATAAATGCCCGACAGATAATGCTTTGAGCTGAAATGTGTTTAGCTATATTGGTACCAGTACTTTCTGTCTCCCTCGACTCAATACTTGAATTCGTTTAAATAATTTGTTTTGGAACTATCTTAGATCTTTGAACTTTGAGCGAAATTAAATGCAATCTTCATTCACATATATAGTTAATGGTTTATTTGAAATATTTTTATAAATATTAGGAGAAAACAACGGATGATATATAGTCGACTTGAGCCGATTCTTTTGTGACCCACCACTGACGCTGTAAGACTTTGTGTTTATTACAAGCTAAGGATCCCGAATGAAACTCGCTACGAAAAGTTAAAGTTATAAGTATATTTATATATTTGGAAGATGGAAGCAGTTCGAATTATATCGTATCTTGGTATCATAAGGCATTTCAATTTACTATGAAGTGATATGATATTCAATGCTTGTGTGAAGCTTCCGCGAACCATTGCAGTAATATTTTCCGAGTGATATTTAAAAGTTTCATTCGAGACAACGGTATATGTTTTATCGCATGGCTTGGCATGGCATGGCATGACATGCTTCAATCTTGTTTTACTTAATAAGCTAACGGATGGACGTAGCTGAAGCGATTTAGGATTTCAAATATATATCTTTTTGAGATTCAGTTATGGACCACACTATAAATTTCGTAGAATATTTTTCGGTGGTGGGGAGTGTAATATCTGCCTATGCTTGAGTGTAATTTAATATATCGTAAGTGGATTGTGCAGAAGTTGATCGGAAAAGGCTTAAATAGCATTTTTTTTTTTTTTATTTTTTTTTTTTTTTGTTTATGAACTACATTCATAGTGTTGAGCTTGGTTATAAGTTTTATAAGTTCTTAAAGTTTTGATTGGTTTTTGTTTAATTATAATAAATTTCATATGAAAGATTATCCTCGCCTGCTGTGTTCGAAAATTTAAAAATGGAACAGTAGTGGGATTAATTATAATAAGCGCGAAATAAAAATTATTGCTACCGAAATACTTCCAGTTTAATCAAATGAAAAACTTGGAATATTTGTAAATACAGAATAAAATTACACAGTTTATGCAAAATAATGATTTACAATATTTGTTATATTTAGGAAAGATGATAGAGCTCGACGAAACCAATTCGATAAAGAAAGGTTGTAAGTTATGTTCATTGGTGTCTTCGCTAAATTAATTTTAAATAAAAAAGTGAAAAAATTAATTTCCTGTATTGTTGCCAGTAACACTATTTGATAATTGACCGGGTACGGAAAATTGGGGTCGAAAATTGGCAAAGTTGCCAGCGGGACCGGCGGCAAAGCCCGGTAAAGTTGCACCCTGAAATCCAGTTGGGAACTGAGGCATCAATTGAGCTGTAATGTAAATAATATATTAATTGGTAATTGGCTCAGTTAACATCGTCTGAAACTTACCCGCATTACTATTATTGCCGGCAGTAGCAGCTAAGCGCGATAATATGGAACGTTCCGACATTTGCAAACGTTGCGCTACCGGGGGGATGCGTGCCAAGGTGGCAGGTAAACGTGATACATCACTTTTCATATCTGAAAGCAGTTCCTCCAGCTGATTGAGTACTTTGTGCAAGACGGCATTGGCGGGCTTATTGCCTGCCAACGACTCCTTGCTCAAATGTTGGTGCGACTCGGCTAAGCACTCTACTTCAGCGAAACGAGCATTTAAAGACATAGCTGGATGCGTAGGATCTTGAGACAAATTAAGGAATGCCGCTCGACGTAATTGTTCTTCAATCACCAACGACTGTTCAAGCAATTTAAAACGTCTAGCTAAAAATTTATTTTTTATTTCCAAAAAATTGCCTTTGCCCACATCCATCTTGAAAGGCTCGTTTATAATCGCAAACCGAATGTCGTTCTGTATGTCCTGCCAACGTCCATAACCATGTGTTACTATGCCGGCCAACAACCAATAGTCGTGGCGACGGTGCCAGATTTCATACTCGCGACCAGGCACGGCAGCTTTTTCTTCATTTAGCCAAAGTGTATGCAGTTCGGTGAAACCACCATCAGCAATATTAAACATAAACTTTCGTTTTAGAACTTCTAAGCTTTCTTCAATTTTCGGTTTATTATTACTTTGTTGATTGGAGCCACTAGCAATAGCTTCATAAGTGGTAATTTTGGCGGATGAAGTGCCAGGTTTTTCAACTTCTCCATCATCCTTAATTATTAACACATCGTCGTCGTCGTCGTCGATGATTTCAGTTTTAGTGGGTTCTGCTTTCGGCTTAGATTCGTCATTGGATTTAATGTCTTTGTTGATGGGCGGCTCTTCTTTCTCATCTTTTGGCTTGTCGTCTTTATCTGGTTCATGTTCATCCTCCTTTTTAACTTCACTCTTGTCCTGCTCAGATTTCTCCTCTTTAATTTCTTTAGCATTTGTAGCTGAATCAGATGTTTCTTTGTTCTTGTCGGCCATTTCAGAAGCCTCGGTCATATTAGGTTTATCTTCCTTCTTTGCTTCTTCGCCACTGGCCTTTCTATCTTCAGCCTCGGATTCTTTTTTAACGTCTTCCTTTTCGCCAACACAACTTGTTTTGTCGTCCGCTTTCTCAGAGGCTGGGGCTGGACTCGGGGCGGCACTTGTGGCTGGTGTGGCGCTTGTGCTAGTGGTAGCAGACTTATCTTCCGCCTTTATCACGTTTGGGTCTCCATCAGCATCTTCGGTTTTGGGTACTCCTGGTTTTACGGGTTCGCAAGGTTTCAAAATCAACTCGGGCATACTATAATAGCCATTAATATGCTCAAACTCTTGTACTTTTTTGCGAATCAAGGACATAACACCGACACGGGTAAGAACGTGCTGTCGAGAAAGACCTTCTCTAGGGACACCGTCTGCGAAAGTTTCAGCATTATCAGCTCCCGGTTCGCACAAATGCCGCATGAAAAGAGAAACATAAGCTTTGAAATTCCTCTCGGATTTTCCACGCAGATCTCGCACTAACCACTGAGAATTGAATGCATCCTGCGGCGGCATACCGTAACGCATAATAGCGTTTAAGAAACTCTTGCGTTGACGAGCATTAAAACCTAAGACTTCTATGTTACCGCCAACTCTAGCCAAAAGCGGTGGTAAAGGACGATCATCTCGGCGCTCTATGCGTCGTTTTGCCTTACGTCCTTCCCCACCATTCTGCTCATCAAAGTCGTCATCACCGCCATCTTCATCGGAGCCTGCTGAGTAATCAGAATTATACTCGGAAGCATTATCTTGCCAATTGCTATCATCTCTCGCTGTGTCAGCTGGGACTACACCTCCATCAGTGTAATTAACTTGCTTACGCACACGTTTGCCCTTGCCCAAGGTACGAGCTACATCCTCCTGATGCTGTTCATAATGATGTCGCAACAGCTTCACCCAATAAGCAGGATCTGAATTTTCTGCCTCTTGTTTTATAATTTCTGTTTCTTCTTCCTCATCTTCTTCTTTGGTGGCATACGAAGCCACTTTAAAAGAAGATAAGTATTCATTAGCCCAAGACTCTTTTTCTTCAATGCCCCTGTTGGAGCGATCCAGAAGTTCAGCTACTGCCTTATCGTCATAATGAATGGCTTCCTCTTTATCATCCTCTTTAAAAAGCTCCTCAGTACCAAAACGCAAAATATCATCCAATTCTTGTTTAGTAAAATTCGCTCCTTTTCCACCCATGCCAGGTCGTACTACAAGATGCGTTAACATCATTTTGCGTTTAGCCACCTGTGTGACTCGCTCTTCAACTGAATTCCTCGTAACAAAGCGATAAATCATAACTTTGTTTGCTTGACCAATACGATGGGCTCGTGAAAATGCCTGAATATCATTGTGAGGATTCCAATCGGAATCATAAATTATTACCGTGTCAGCAGTTGCCAAATTAATACCTAAACCACCAGCCCGTGTACTCAGTAGAAAGACAAACTGTTGAGCTCCCGGAGCATTAAAACGATCGATAGCCTCTTGCCGCAAACCACCGGTAATACCACCATCGATACGTTCATATTTGTAGCCTTCACCTTCTAAAAAATCTTCCAAAATATCCAACATCTTTGTCATTTGTGAGAAAATTAACACACGATGACCCTGCTCTTTAAGTTGTTTTAGCATTTTCGCTAACAATACTAATTTTCCCGCCGCCTTAGTGAGCGATGAAACTTCATATAAACCGCCGGCGGTTGTGGGAGCTTCTTCGGCGGCCGAGGGGAACAAATATGGATGATTACAACACTTTTTCAAATCCATCATGACATTAATTAGTGAGCAAGAGTTTCCTCCGCTTTTAGAATTCAAGGCTTCATAATTTTTAGTCAGAATGAATTTATAGAACTTCTTTTGCAAAGTAGACAACTCGACGCGTACAATAAATTCCGATTTCGATGGCATATTTTTTAGAACATCCGTTTTTAAACGACGTAGCATATGAGGACCCAACATCTCATGTAAACGTTTTACTTGTTCTTCTTTAGAAACATCAGCGAATTCGTTTTGGAAGGCATTCAAATCATTGAATTTCTCCTTATTTAAGAAGTTCAGTAAGTGAAACAATTCTTCAAGATTGTTTTGTAACGGAGTACCGGTGAGGAGTAGTTTGTAAGCGATGTTATAACTATTTAAGATACGGAAGAATTTACTTTGATTGGATTTTAAGCGATGGGCTTCGTCAACAACCAACACAGCCCAATCTATAGAACCCAAACAGGCTGCGTCCATTGAAATTAGTTCATAGCTGGTAAGGAGAACATTAAATTTGTATTGGTTGGTACGCAAACGAGAGGCTTTGCCACCACGGATCGCACCCTCTTCAAACGAAAGTTCATTTTCTCTGATGACAGCACGCGAATCTTTATCGCCAACATAAGTAATGCAATAAAAATCTGGAGCCCAAAGCTCAAATTCACGTTCCCAATTAATTATAGTTGACAAGGGTACTGCTACTAGGAAAGGACCTTTACAATGGCCTTCCTTATATAAAGAGTACAGAAAGGTAACTGTTTGTATGGTTTTACCTAAACCCATTTCATCAGCTAAAATAGTGTCCACCGCGTTGCCCCAAGAGTAACGTAACCAGTTAATACCATCAATTTGATATGGATGCAATTGCATGCCTGTACCCTCCAAGAAAGGAGGCTGACCTTCGTATTTCTTTTTTAAATCTGTAGTAGGTTTTTCGGGCGGAGGAGTATAGCGCCTTACTGGACGCTCTTCATCTTCCAGCTCTTTGACTTTGCTTTTACGACCTTTCTTTTTCTTACCTAAACGAGCTTCAGAAGTGCACACAGCTCTCAAATCGAGATAGTAATCCACAGCTTGTTTTAAACCAGGCATGTCGTCGGTTTCATCTTCCCACGTGGATTTGTCGTAAGGTAAGTCGCGCCACTTAACCAAATACATAGTAGTGCCATCTCTAGCTGTACGATGATTAATAACCCTTTGGACAATCAACCATTCCGGCTTGACCCCATTACGATAAAAACGCTCCTCCAAATCCTTTTTATACTGTTCATCTTCATCGTCGCCTTGGATACCGCCTTTTGCCTTGTGGCGTTGTATGCGTTGATAACGAGAATCAGCCTCATCCAAGGTTTCTTCAAATTTGGGAGGTTCTTCCATATCATATTTGCGTTGGAAAGAACGAATCATTAACGGGTGATGAACATCCATTTGCACTTCTGAAATCCATTCACAATGCCAATAGGACATGTTGTGCCATTTCACAAAATATTCGCGCATTCTCATCTTTGGTTTTTTTGAAGTTGAGGACTCTGTTGATTCAGCCCAACGCCAAGTGATAATTTTTTCAGCCTTACCCGTCAGTGGAGGACAACTGCAGCGTGGACACTTCCAATCGCCATCGGGTATGGTATCCAAAGGTGGATTCAGACAGAATGTATGGTATGCCGATGGACACGAATCGCAGCAAAGCAATTCACCACCATCCTTACATACTCGGCAAAATTCTTGATGTTCATCATCGTCATCTTCTTCAGCAGCGCCGCCATCAGCTTCGCAATGTGGACAAGACCATTTGCCCTCGGGAGCTTCGTCCAACTCTGGCTCCAAACATACCAAATGGTACGCTCTAGGACAGGTGTCGCACAAAATTATCTCGCCTCCCTGTTGGCATACCTCGCAGTAATCCTGATGCTCATGTTCGCCCTCCTCACCATCAGGAAAACGGTTAGTAGTTTTAAGCTTTTTCTTCTTTTTAAATTTATTACCAATTTTGGTTTTGGCCTTTTTCTTCACGACAGGAGCTCCATCTTCACCTACGCTACCAGACGCTCCTGCGACAACTGCACTTCCTTCGCCCGCATTTGCTGAATTACTTGCTGCCACCGTAGAAATACTGGGTATATCCTTTTCATCTGTACTGTCATCTGATTTTTGAAGCATTTTTTCAAATTCTAAATCCGAATCCCTTTCAGAAGCACCGCTGACATCTTGATCGTCATCCGAACTACCTCGCTTACGTTTACCGAATTTTATTTTTAAAGTGGGCACTTTGCCCGAGGAACGACGACCCTTCTTTCCTGGTCCCCGGCCACCGCGCTTGCGACGTCCTCTCGACATTTCCTTTTCCTCTTCTTCGTCGTCCTCTTCCTCTTCTTCCTCGTACAAATCATCGGGCTGAAACAATCACAAAGACATAAAGAATGAATCATGACTCGAAGCTACTCGTTTATTACCTTTTCATTTCGAGACGAACGTGAGGATCTTGGTTCATCGAGATCCTCGCGTACTTGTTGTTGCTGTTCAGTTAGCAAATTGGGATGGGCGTCGGAAAACTCACGCCATTTAGCCGCCACTAGCATCATTACCTTAGGTGCTGGAATTTTCGGATTCTCTTTTTGCAAAATTGGGCGAACGTGTTGAGCAAATGCTTTATATGTAGTTAAGTTCTGTAAGTCATTTTCGGTGAAATCAATGTCTACATCTACTACGTTTAGGGCAGAACAAACATCTTCCACTGACGGCATGCCTACAACAAACATGGAATGTTTAAATTTAGAAAAAAAAAAAAAATAACATAAGAAAATTTGTTAAGCAGAACGTATACCTGATGATGACGATTCCTTTTCTTTGTTAGACTTCTCCACATCTTTCCGTTTACGACCTCGCTTTGATGAGGATGAAGTTGTGGTATAGTCCGCATCGTCATCATGTTGAAGGAAATCGCTGTCATCTTCACTTTCGTTTCTCTTACGCTTCTTTTTCTTGCGACCCTTTTCCTCGCCCTTTTTTGTCTTTCTTTTTTTGCCTTTTTTCTTTTTACGCGTATCTTCTGGATCATAATCGTCGTCCTCATCGTTCTACAAAATGCATACGTGAAGCGGGCAATAATATCTTAGCAATGATCAAAAACTTACATTGGGCTTCAACGGTGCATCAGAATCATTCGATAGTTCAGCTACTTGGGCAGATTCGTCTAATGGCTCTTCCTCTTCTAAACGACAAACGAGAATTTTTATTGATGAAATTTGAAATTTATAATATAGTTGCGCATGGAAGTACGTGTACGCGTGTGTGTGAAGAATTCGAAATGCACCCAAATTACGTATCATTAGCGATGAATGAATATTCGTATTGAGAACAAAAAAAAATTTATAGTCTGTACGAAGGATACTTACATTTTTCTGTTGGAATTACAACAACATATAGGCAAAAGGAAGGGAAGGGAAGGGGCACAAAATCTCGACAAAAGTTTCAATATTTCAATATAAACTTTAAAAGCACCTTAAAAAAAACCTTAACTGTTGTTGTTTTCAACCCCAAATTTAAGAAGTATGTACGTCATAAACGTCAACAAAACGAACGAGCACCCTTGTCTGAATCTATGTATCGAAAATGCTATGTGAACACATACCTCCGCCGTCTTATTGTTTCGCTTAAACACAATGCCCGTCACTTGGGACATTGAACTGATCTTTACGATAAAAAAAAAAAAAAAAAAAAAAAAAAAAAAAAATTGAAGAAAAAATAACAGAAGATTCTCGTTGACTATACTTTTGTTTTGGATACTTGCAAAGGTTATTGTACGTTCACATCGCACATCCAATCCTACATGTACATATATATATATATATATATATATACAGAAAGCACATTCGCACACACGGAAGATGTTTCCTTCATTCTTACATATACACGCATATATAAACACAGGTCAATATTATACACAGCTCCGCTTTAACAAGCCCGCAACAACATCGCAGAAAACAAAAGAATTTAAAACACACACTACACACATAAGCGTGCCTGCATACACGCACAACAGGTGTGATCTTAAAAGAAAAACGTATACAAATACAATAGCAGTATAAATGCAAGAATCTCAGTTGAACATCTGGCATTTCACATAGTCTGCAGAGGCATTGAAAAATTGAATCTTTGTTCGTCACTCCAAGCCATCGAAACCGCATCGGAAATCTGAACTGAAACTGATAAGTATCCAAACCAAGCAAACTAAAAAGGCATTTGTCGCAAAACAAAAATATAAAATAACAACAATTTAAATGCTATATAAGGGCACTCAATAAAGGGAATTCATATTTCAGATTCAACGACTCCGCGAATTCCGTAAATTTCCGTAAATTCACTTTTCACATTTCTGATCAAGAATCTTTTCACCCCATTCACAAAACATTATAATAAAAAAAACAATATATCATAATTTTTATGGCAATATTTAAGAAATGCAAGCAACGCCAACTTTTTCACCTTTTCGAATTGTTGCGATCTCGGCTAATATGTGTGCTAATACACAATGAATATGGACAGACAATACGACTGTTCAAAAAATGTATCTAAAAAAAGAAGCAATGCAAACACATCGCCTCGCTTGACTTGACGACCACAAATAATCAATCTTGAACGCCGAAACGAAAACTCAATATTTCTATTTCGAAGGTTTAGAAATGATTTCTAAGGGAAACCACTTTCTTCTTATGTTATGACATTTTTGAAAATTGAATTTTTTTCAAAATTTTTCAATTATTCTCAGCATTTGGCGCATCATTCGATGATGGCAAGAAATAAAAGGACAACCTTGCTACGAGCAATGTAGGAGGAGAACACGAGGGATAAAAGTAGTAATTTTTGTTTTTGATTTCCATGTGATCGATTCCTTCTTTAGCACTTTTTAATTATTAATTAACTCATTCATATTTTCTAAGTATTAGGTGACTGTTGAATATTTGCAATATAAGGTATTTTTTAAAGGCATAAATTCATGAGGGGACCCAGCCCGCTGCAAAGTTCCACATGTATTGGTTTAGATATTAAAATTTGCTTAAAGCAGATAGAGTTTGATAAAAGTAGAAAAATATTTCACCATAAGTTTACTTTTGTTTTTCTTTTTTTTTTTTTTTTTTTAAAGTTATTTTTCTACGTACATATATCTATCTGCCTTGACCTTTTAGAAAATTCGAAAAATTTTATAAAATTTCAAATGTCAATTACAATCACTGATGCAAACATAGGTCGACCTATGGACGGACAATCGAATATCTCTAAATTGATGCGGGATCTTGCACTAATCATAAATATCTTTGCTTTATAAAGGATATTGATGCAAACATAGATAGACCTATGGACGGACAATCGAATATGTCTAAATTGATGCGGGATCTTGCACTAATCATAAATATCTTTGCTTTATAAAGGATATTGATGCAAACATAGATAGACCTATGGACGGACAATCGAATATCTCTAAATTGATGCGGGATCTTGCACTAATCATAAATATCTTTGCTTTATATAGAGATATTGAACGCATGCTCTTCTTTGTAAATATTGTAAATAGAAAAGTAAAATCTTTCATTCCATGGATGTATGTATGGGGCGTAAAAATTGGATAAAAATTTTTAAAAATTAAAAAATTAAAATGATTTTTTTTTAAATAATTCTCTAAAACTTTATTTAAAGAATTTTATTTTAACTTACAAAATAAATCAAACTCGTGTTTATAGACGTATTTTATATATACATTACGTGTGCATGTATGAGGTTAAGTTAAACAACTATATAAATCCATCATTCCTTTTTATACGAACTTTAATAACTTTTCAGCAAAATTTGCTTTTAAAGATACGCAATGGGTTGCTTATATTTATGGTCGGTTATATAATTACAATAATATTTTACGTGTACGTAAATATCTGTTAATATAAATTTGTTACATTTCAAAATCTTGATCATTTATTTTTAACAACAAAACAAATTTCAATTAAATAATGCATATGTATACCTCTTTTTATACATTTATTTATTTATATTATTTATTTATATTATTTATATGATTTATTTATTTATTTATATTATTTATTTCATATTTATTCATTGTTCATAGTTCCGTCTGTACCACCTAGAAAAGCCGAACGTAATCTTCTCAATATACCTCAGTATACCTACCTATTATATATATATATATATAAACAAATTGAAATCAAAAATGCAAGCAATTATTTGGAAGAACGACGTGGCACGGCACGGCACGGCACGGCACGGCACGTAAGCAATTTGTTCTTCTCAGAATTCAATTGCATTTCACGAGCACATTTTTTATTACATTTGAATGCGCCCCTCTTTTTATTAATATTCGTCACTCGACCATCTCTTTAACAAAAAAAATTATATAAATATATAATTATCCCACTATCCAACTATAATGGACATGGCGCCAAATCTACCAAACTATTTCGTTTCACGGCCCCTCCACTATATCTAAGAAACTCAAAGTATGTCAGAAGAAACAGTTTTGATCATAACTCACTTACGATCTCTAGCAAATGAGGGACTGGATCGTTTAAAAATTCTAAGCCGATCGGCCCGGTAGATTTCAAAATTCAAAAGGGACCAATTCATCACACTCGTAAATTCATTCGTTCACATTCATCTATCTATACATCCAGTACATTCAGCGCACACTGTACGTACGTTGTTTCGACAACAACAACAAGTAAAAAATCTTCTTTGTTTTTTTTTTTGCATCTACTAACATATTAGTCTCTCTGCGGGACGATTCAAGATTAACCGATAATGAATCGGAATTTGTAAGAAAAGTAAGTGTAGCATATAAATAATTCGAATTATCAGCGAAGTGGATGGAAATGCATGTTCGGGTCTTCATGTATTTTTCATTGGCTTTACGGCGGAAGACATGAGTTCATATTCGCTGTTAACGTTGCGAAGACGCTTTGAAATTTATTGATCAGTTTCTCTTAATCCGCTTGCATTCACGTTACATTAATGTCCGAATATTAAATAAACAAATTTTGAAAGTTTTACATCCATAACATAATCTGGATTATGAATGAATCGGCCGAGTTGTTTTCAATTAATGCTCGATTGCAGCTGTGAAATTGCATATCCTTGTCTTCATTGATTTTGTTAAAACCCTGCGGCAAGGCCTAGAAAGAAGATCCCACAAAGTGTATATATATTCGTGATCGGCATGAAATTTTGACTTGATTTAACTTGATGTCCGTCCATATGTCATGTCTTTTGTAAATCTTCTCCTGACCGCAAAAATGAAGTTACCGACTTCAAATTTGGCAGAAACTTTGGATTGGTCGAAGGACACGCCTACGAACACCCACACACTTATACAGCAAATACGATGAACACCTTTCCTTTCGTGTGTTTTGCTTGTTACGCATAAAGCGCAACACATCCACCATATTCTGAAAATAACAGATCACCATCAGCCACACCCATCCAACATTAAAGAGTATGAAAATGTAGTTTCTTTTCCTTTTTTGAGCTACCGATGACAGTTAGAAGAGATTCGGAGAGACGGTTCCATCAATGTTTCTTTCTTGATCAAGAGGATGAATTAAATTCGAAGTCGTTTTCATAATGCTTATATACTTATGTCATTTGTGTTAAAGAGCTTCGTCTGACAGACCTTCATAAATATGTGAATGTTATTGACACAATAATCGTATTATCGCTCAAATCGTTTCGTTTCGATTCAAAATTCATTGCATGATTTATCCGCACCGCACTAAGGTTTCTTGTTTCTCGGGCCAATATTACGGTTAGTTGTACGCTACGCTTGTGATACAGAGTATATTAAGTTTGCGCGAATTTTTTTAACACACAAAGGAAGCCTCAAGATTAACCCTTTTGGAATATTCCAAAGAAATATACAACTATTCCATAACAACAAATATACACACACGCAATAATGTAAGATAGTCGTGCGAAGTTTATAAGATTTCTAAAGGCAAAAAAAGAAAAAAAAACCAACATTTTTTAAGACTGCGAGATGTGAAGAATTAGTGGATCGTGAGATATCGTATGAAGTCCCGTTTGCTTGTTATGTATGTTATGGCATTTGTTCTTACTTCTTCCTTTGTAAAGAAAGAATTCAGAAAGCAAGTCGAATGTAACCCCTATAGTTCCAAAATGAAGGAGAATTGGAAAAAAAAAAAAAAAACGCTTTGTCGTCGCCGGGTGTGCGCGCGACACGTAGCCAACAAACAAATTCAAAGAAAATACTCCTTAAAGGATTAATAGTCTTCTTCCTTTTCTTCTTCTTTCACACCAGCAAAAAAATCTAAGCATATGAATTATCGTATAGGATGCCTGTCTATGAGTAAATGAGTGGGGGGGAAGGGGAGTAAGTTCGAGCGATGGTCAGACATGCTATGTTTTTCTCCTTTATTTTTTGTTCCAACATCGCTTACGAAATTTACATAAAAAGAAAAATTTGGCACTACCCTCCTTCCTTGTCGGCATGAAGAAGGTATAAAAATTATAATCAAATTTTATGTTCTAACGATTTTCTATTTTTTTTTTTTTTTTTTTTTTTTGTTATCGGCATTTTTCCGGGTGATACAAATTAAATCCGAACATTTTGTAGAGGCAACTGATCGTGAAACCAATAAGATTTGATCGCTCGTTCATTCGCTTTAATATCGGAGAAAAAGGCAGCCGGCGTGCTTTGCATAAATGAAACAATAAAACTCAATAGGAAATGTAGATTTTTTCTTTCTCAATTTCTTAAGAATTGCACAAGGGTGATTTTTTTTTTTATTATTTTTTCCTTTCTTTTAACAATTTATATAAATTTTATATAGTTTTTATTATTAATTAATATAGTCGTAAGATTTATATAAGAGCAAAATTGTATTTCTTTTCTTTTTTAATATGGAATAAGCAAAAAAAAAAAAAAAATAAAAAATAAAAATAAAATCATAATGATAATAATAATAATAAAATTAAGAGAAAAATAGATACGTTTTTGTAATAAAATAGTAATTAAAACACTATGCAACAAATGCTTAAAAATTCAATAATAATAATAATGAAAACTCAAAATATATAAATGTTATGTATGTATAGTATGTATAATATAACATGGATAAAAAATGACAAATATTATTATTATTATTATTTATTTATTTATTTATTTATTTATTTATTTATTTATTGATTTTTTTGTTTGTTTTCTTTTTGATTTTGCGAAATGTTTAATACAAAAGAAAGAAAGGACCTTAAAAGGACATAAAAAGAGGAGAAGAAAATGGCTTAGGAAAATGATTTGCTAATAAATTTCAAATAGTTTTCAAAACATCTACTACCAGTTAGTCGCAGTAAAAGAACGAAAATAAGTCGAGTAATGATGTGAAATATTTTGTGCCAAAATATTGATTGAACTTAAGAGAGGAGGAAAAGAGAACACGATGAATAGAAATAGCTTTTCAAATAGTATTCTCATAAAGTAATCAATATCACTGGCTATCAGTGTAACTCCAGAAGCATTCTTGCTATCGTTCAATTATTGTAAGTCTTAGTGGAATTCCCATTTAGTAATCCACTCACCACTCATGTGATCCTATAAACAAGCTTATACCCAACCTACGGATTTCTCTAAGAGTGTAGATCGCAAAAATTTTCATCGTTTTTTCAATAACTGTAAACTACATCTTTTGATGGGTGACTTTAACATCTGGGGAAAAAATCACAAAGATCACAGCATAGCTCAATCAAATCGGTCATCCATATTACTACTTTAGGAAATATAATGAACAAATTTTGTTAATCTCCATCATGAATCATGAATATATAGCAAGCGCATCCTTTCTCCATGTTGAATTATTGAAAAACATTTGCAGAATTGGATTCTGATTCGACGACGCGATATAACAATATAGGGGCAAAGGACGGACACATAAAATAAGTTTTTTTTTTTAGTTTCTTTGCCTTATAAAAGTGATAACAGCATCTTTTGCTTAGATTTGTTGAAAACCGACGGTTATCAAAAAAATTAGTACATTTTTTTCTATGAAATTAATAAAAAATTTTAATTTAGAATAGAAATCTGAAACATTTTTTTTCAATCAATTTTATTAGTCATGTTTTCCAACCATTGAAAAAGTCTCATCTTTAACAAAAAAAAAACAATAATAATAACAATAATAATATAAAAAAAAAGAATAAAAACTATCTTTCAGAGCCTAAAGAGGTTGTCTTGCTTGCTCGGGGCATATCTTATTATGTAGGCAAATTTCAGGCATTTTTTCTCCTTTTATTTTTTTACATTCTTTCTTTGCGACTTGCAAATATTCGGAAAGGGTAAAAGTTGTCAACTTTAACAGAAAAAACAAAAAAAAAAAAAAACATCGGATGATAATTAAGCTTATATAACTAAATTATAACACATAATAGCAAAAATATATTTTTTGTCATTTTTTAATATGTTTTTAATATAGTTTTGAGGGTGTGCCGGTCGAGCGAAGGAGGGGGGCGGGGGGTCCATTTTTTGTTTCTTTTTTTTTTTTTTTTTTTTTTTTTTTTTGATAAGAAA
>KK502454.1:780548-800209 GCA_000688735.1 Glossina austeni
CCCTTTTTTTTTTTTTTTTTTTTTTTTTTTTTTTTTTTTGCATATCTTTCCAAATTAATAATTATTTTATTTAAATGTATACATATATATATATATATATATATATATATATATATATACATATATATGATATTGATTCATATATATGTTGTGTACATAAATGTATTTTTATTTTTAATTTTCATTACATATAAAAAAAATTCTTTTTTTTTATAGGATTTTTTAGTATGCTCCCAAATAAAGTGCTTCTTCTTGTTTACCTTAATACTATTTATTTAACAGTTTCGCCTAATTTAGTTTTTCTTTCTTTTCAAAAACCATATTTCTTTTCTTTTCTTTTCTTAATTTTTATTTATTTATTTTTGTTTTTTTTTCTTTCTTTCTTTCTTTAATAGATCGACTATTTCCGTAAGGATTGCGACAAAAAGTCAAAAATGGGAAAAAATAGAAGATGTGTATGTACTCGTGCAAAACCGATGCTACTAAAGATTAAATTAAATTGTGTTTTCAAATTGAAAACTTTACTACGGTTATAGAGCAATTTCAACAAATATTCAAAGGATGTATACGTGTCCGTAAATGAAAAAGGCAAAAAGGGGACAAAAAATGTTGACATACATTATTAGCGGGCGAAGAAAGAAACGGAATATTTTTGTGTTTAGTGGAAAACGTAAAAGACGTGAGGTAAAATATATGCGTGAATAGGACATAGATCGAGTTCGTTCAGATCGATATTAAATTTTTATCTCCTAGCTTAGATGATGCTGCAGAGACAATGGACTTTTCTTTTCCAACTAATTTTTTTTACATACCTTCTCGCAGTATTCACATGCAATGCCTCCCCCTTCCCACCTCACATAGAATGTATTCTCTATCGACCATTGCCTCCCTGTTCACATCGCAAATATCATCCGCTCTAGTTTCTCTCTCTCTATTCACAGAATGAACAACAAATTGTTATTAACCGGGCGTGCTAATGGCTTAATTATATGGTTGAATGAATATCAGTAGATATTGGAATGACCAGCAACACGGAATAAAAAACTATCATCACATTTATGAAATTATTACGAAAGTTTATTAACATTGTGTAGAAGATTTCAGACAAACAGAAAATTTATTATCTTATTATTATTATTTTATTAATTTTCTCTTTTTCGGGTAAAGACGTCAAATGTAGGAACCAAAATAATCAATCACTATGTGTGATGCGTTAGATGCGTTAGATGACGCCTTAATTGAAAATCCCTTCCAGCAAAGTTGTTAGCGCTCATCGATGATACAAAATTAGGTAGATCTTGAATATGCATATATCTTCTTTGGTACCCTACACAATAATACTGATTTGTAATTTGAAATGACAATTAAGATCGCAACTCGGCCTTTCTTCCTGCTAACGGTCACATCTTATTCCTGTGCAATATAAGCGAGAGATCGGGTGGTTAAAATGTGGTCTGCTTCTTTACTAGATCTGTCTTACTCTATCGAAATGATGACTGTATAGCCTTTCCAAGAACGCATACACACTGCAACTTCAATAGAACGCGTTCAGGGATATGATAGGGTTCAGTGTTGTTGTTCCTTTCTACCTACAAAAAGTCTAAAGTCTAGTAAAAGCTGCCTGCGTTCATTAATTATGCACTAGGTGTGCAAACAACAACAGCCAAGGAGCAAGGGAGAGCAAGGGATAAATTGAGGTTTCATATTAGTATTGAGAGCCGTAAAATTTGTCTTCCGGCGGTGAAAAATGGGTACCTTCCTCCTTTCCTTCTTTTTAGAGTCAAACTTCACTGGGGATGAAAATTGAGTGTTTATGAACATGGAGTGCGTTTTTTTTTGTTTTGGAGAATAAATTCTCTCTTTCTTACCAAAGATTGAAGTTTGAAAGGATTATTCGAAATCTGTCTGCGGGCACTGCGGACGGCACTTGACGATCGCTGACATCGCTGTTGTTGAGCGGATCGACCTAAAGACTTCCGATCCGAAATTCGTCTCTCTATTGAATTTTGTTAATTCTGTTGTCGACGTTCAACATGCGACCTAGTAATCATCAAAGATTCGATTTTTCGGAATTGTAGAATTGATTGAACAATAATTTTCTTAGAAAAAACAAGGGTCACATCACGCTCAAATAAAATCAGAAATACACACAATATACAAATTCCATAATTATTACTTTTACAAACGCTCATACCGACCGGCCTAGTAATTATCTGACGCAAGGATTTAATATTATGCATTTTTTTTTTTTTTTTCACATATCCTCGAATAAAAATCTAGGTTTGAAAAACTATACACTGTGCTGATAATACTGAGCCATACATACAATATTACATTTATCATGTGGACTTGCACCATTTATTAGAGACCTTGCTTCGGACGCTTTTAATGAAAATTACAAATGCGTTGTTTTATTTAATTATTTTATATTACATTATATACCATCGACTGATCGGACGAGAATTCGTAAATATAACATGAATAATACTCTTTAGTTTCTTAATTCCGTGTTTGGATTTTTAAAGAACTTCTGCTGCTTGCTAAAATTTATGGAAATGACAGATCATTGACAATCCGATCCCTGTGCTTATTATCTTTTTTAAATAGTAGTAGTAGTAGTAGTAGTAGTAGTAGTAGTAGTAGTAGTAGTAGTAGCAACAAAAGACAAATTGATTGAAATACGAGTACATGTCAGTTTTCCACATTTTATACGCGTAATCTACTAAGAGGAGTAAAAAATGCTAAACAAGTTATTTTTCGAGGTTTTTCAAAAAAAAAAAAAAAAATTCGAATTAAATTTAATCATAAAAAAATTTTAAACAATACTTTTATTTTTACTTCGTTAAGCCAACAAAACAGGAAAATATAAGAAACCAATCTCGAAGTGATATTGAAAAAAATCAAAAATTGATTAAAATCTTATAACGTTGAACAAGAAGAGGTTTGCTAATCAATCAATCAATCAATCAATCAATCAATCATTCAATATATTTTGAATATCATTTCTTTCTCTTTAATATAATATACAATCGTTCAGGAAATAATTTGTCTACAGAAAGAAAGGACTTTTTTGTTTTGCTTTATCTTAGAACCCAAAGATAAATTGAGTTTATATGTTTATGCATGACGGGTTGGGACTTTAAAAATATATTGTATGTGCAATATTTTACATATAAATCAAGGTTATACAAGAAAAGTCAGTAGCATGCATTATGTTCGTTATCATTATCTTCGTCATCGTCATTTGAGTTGGAATTTGAGTCATCATCGTCGGTGCCATCGTCATCAGAATTGTCTTCATCATCATCATCAGAGCCGTCATTCGATGACGATGAAGATGAGCTATCGTCGCTATCAGAATCGGAATCATTGTGGTTTTGCTGCTGTTGATACGATGATGGTTGAATAAGTTTATTTGTTTGTAGTTCGCCAGCATTCTGACCGCCATTTCTGTAATGATCGGGAGTAGTTGGCAGCGACAATTGCTGGTCTATGCGTATCGTTTCTGGTTCGTGATGTTGTTGACAATGTTGCTGTTGCTGTTGTTGTTGCTGCTGCTGCTGTTGTTGTTGTTGTTGTGGTGGTGGTGGTGGTTGTTGCTGCTGTTGCTGATGATGGCGATTGTGAGTGCGATGTAAGCTTTTTTGTTTGTGTATAGTAGCTAACGGTGTCGAATGGTTACTACTACTTTCATTTTGTAACATAGGCGAGAGAGTTGTACCAGTGTCGCCAGTTAGTATTTGTGTTGATATTGGCGCAGGCGCCGGAACGTTTGCAACTTGTTGAGAAGGATTTGCTGCAACCACATGTTGAGCTGCTATCATCATTTTTTGTGATTGGGATGGATGAGATGGTGGGGGTATAGCCCCACTAGTTAATTTCTTGTCATAATCCATAACCAATTGCTTAATGTGAGCCAATTTTTCATGCAAATAATGAAATCGTTGTTTATCGCGATTGATCGCCTCCTCATTGCGTACTCGATGATACTCGTTTAGAATTTGATTTTTAATTTTATAATAGTCCTGACAGCCTTGCCGTACTTTCTTCAAACTTTCAGCCATCTCCCGGAAACGTTGTGCCACGCTATCCACTTGTCCCAACAATTTGCGGTACTCATCGTAGTCACTTTCAAATTCAGTCTTGTATTGGCGGCGCTGTTCAATGCTAGTGATAGGCGTGTAATTGCTAAAATCATAACGCGAAACATCCGTTGTAGAGCTAGTAGTCATGGAGAACGAGTCGGCAGCCGCATCAATTTGTTGTTGTGTGGGCGAAGAATGCTGGGGCTGACGATAACTGACAAATGGGGTATTTAGTATAGTACATTGCGCTTGTGGCGGCGTATCTACTAGATGCTGATTAGTGTATGGCAACATCATAGACTGCTGTTGTTGTTGCTGATAATTGTTTTGCTGATATTTGTTGCTGTTATTATTACTACATTGTTTTTGAGGTGATTGTCCTTGAAGGGCGGAAGTAGATTTCGAATGTTTACTAGAATCACGTCCTGAAGAGTGATGCCTGCTGCGATTGTTAACAGTTTCTTCATGCTGACTATTATTATGGCCAAAAACACTGTTGCTTGAGGTCGATTTATGTAAATTGTGATGCAGTAGCTGCTGTGAAACGTGCGGGCGGCTATTACCATCACTGCTATTACTTTTAGATTCAGGCACAAAATTATTTGCATATGGCGTGGGCGAATTGTTGGTACGACGTATACCCGTTGCGGTCGTTGTCTCCCGACTGCTACCGCAAGCAGAACCACGTTTTTCTTTTAAACTACCGCTAGTGATACTTTTTGTTGTCGGCGCAAACTTGTTGTTAAGACTGGTTTTACTACTACCGTTACTACGTGTTTGAATGGATTGTTGTTGGTCCCCTACTGCTCCATACCCAATACTGGCATGAGCCATTAAATCATCAACGTTGTTAAGGACATTGAAAGTTAAATCAGAATTTCCCGAATTTTCATCATTCGTCTGTACCTGATTACTAATGCTTCCATTACTTCCCCCACTATTATAACTTGGCGGCGAATAGGCCAACGAATTTCGACTCTGATGTTGGTACGTATTGCCAGGCACTCTTACTGCAGAAGTTGACGCAGTCAAACCTCCTCCTCCCAACATATCCTTCTTATAATGGCTAATGCGTTGCTTTTTGGGCTGAACGCCACTTAATAAGGCCCCATCGTATAAATCTGGTTCCAGACTAGTTCTCTTCAGGCCACATCCGACAACAGTACCACCTGCCACTAGTGGCGGTGGGCTGCCCGTATGGGTTGACGATGTGGGGCTTTGACCCGATGTTGAACTGCCTGCATCTGAGCTCATAGGCGGCGTAAGGTTCTGTGGTTTACGTCTCTTTAATTGCTGTAACTCTTGCTCTGTAAAATAAGGCCAATTTTCGTCAACATCGTTCCATAGACTCCGCCTTAGATTATAAGTATTGTCACGAGACAAAGTCGATATGTCTTTGAGTATATTGGTGATAAGTTGACGTTCTCTTTGAGCCAGACCTTCGTTTTGCAAGCGAGCATAAAGTTCAGGCTTCTTGAAAGGCTTTAGAGCTAATAAATGTATCAGACGTTCACGTATCTTCCGTCGTGAAACATCAGGTAACTTGCTGCTGTTGCCGGATGAGGAATTACTTCCTTTACTTGACGAGCTCTTGATACCTAATAAAGAACCCCGCCCGCTACCATTTCCTCCGCCTCCCTTAGAGTTTTTCTGAAGACTTGTCACCACCATAGGCGGCGGAGAGTTCCTACATGAGGCCGATTGGTAACCTGTTGTAATTCCTCCTGCTAATGTAGATGATAGAGATGATGCGGAAGTCATTAAAGAAGGCAAACAAGAGGTTGAGGAGGAAGAAGACAAATTTGAAGGGCTACCATAACGATTGTTGCTACCAGTTGTACCACTACCGCCCATCGTAATCGGATTAGGTGACGAGCGAGAATTAACTGCAGACCCTAATCGTGACGATACGTTTGACGAGGAAAGAGATGAAGAACCACTGCCGTTTCCATTGAATGGGGGTGAATGGTTATTGAGCGATTTATTACGACTATTACTACTGTTATTACTGTGGCTGTTGACACCTAAATAACTAACATTGTTGTTGTTGCTGCTGCTGCCATTAATGCCATTATTATTACCACTATTTAAGCCGTTTGCATAGGCTTGCAAGGAAGCCGCCGAGACGGGCCGCTTTACCTTACGTCCAATATCCGTTTGATTGGGTTTAATTTCACGAATACATTTACTCTTCTCCGTTTCCTCGGCAATGGCCATTTTCGTTCTTGTTGTATCATACACATCATCATTGGCATGAATACGCATACGATAGTTAAGAGCACCCAACACGTCAAGTTCTGCACCCGTCTGTTGTATACATTCCAATGAACCCTCCACATCGTCAATAGCGAAGCCGAATTTACGACCGTCTGGCGGTCCACCACCACCATCAGCAGTCGGAAAGTGAATAACGCCGGCATTGCCGATAAATTGTATTTTTGCACATTGACCTTGGCCAAGTCTTTTCGACTGTAGATTGCGTTGATATTCTTCGATGGCTCGAAACGCTGAATCAGTAAGTTTAACGAATATATATTCCTTTGAATTGTCCACAATACTGCGATGTTGAGACATTCCATATTTGCCAGACGTTAGGACAGACGGGCATTTCGCGGAAGAAATCGAATTTGTCATAACGCCTTAGCCAAAAGCAACGGCGTCAACTTCTTTTGTTTTATTCTGCTTTTTCTTTCAAATATTTTTCCTTTACTTTCTTCAATAATTCACTTCTTATTCACTAATTGGTAAATATTAATTTAACCAATGTACGGACGAAATTTCTAAGGGAAGTGTTCGGGATTTTTCAATCGAGCAGCAAAATAAATATCCTTTTGTTTTTACGGGAATATTTATTGTAGCAGCGTTTCGCCGTTTTGTAAACCTTAAACAACGTCCTTTTCTTGTTCCAAGATTTGGTGAATGTGTAGAATTCGATAACAGCGATGCAGAAAAATGGAAAGTTTATTGAAATTTCTTTCTTTTATCAGGAAGTATAATCTCACTGAATGTACGGAAGCAATTCTGTTGGTGGTTCCTTAAAAGTAAAATGAGGAGACTGACTTTTTTGTTGATGTTATTATTGTTGTTATTTGCTGTAGACGTGGACTTTCTATATAGCTGCCTGGTGGTGCTCCTCTCTTTTACAGTTACGTTGTTATTTATTGAGAGTTTAAAAAAATATTTCTGTATTTCCGCAAATAGTTTTACTTTTTTAAGATGGAGAGTAGATTAGGGCAACTGGCTAAACTGTTGAACTTACAGCGAAGAGCAACTGATTTGCGAAGAGGAAAAAAGAACAAAGGAATTTTCTTTTAGGCTCAGGAGCACATTTTACTACTACGCACGTTTATTAATCGCATTAGTATTTAACTCTCGAAATACACATTAGTGACAAGTAACTTTTGTTTGACACTTTTATCGCGAACTGAGATTCTCTATTGAACTGGCAAATAGTTGTTTATTATAATATACAAAAACAAAAAAACAAAAAAAATATCTATATATTGGTTTCTCGCCCTTTAGCTCGTAAATAGTATTTCTGAGAAATGAAATTAAGTTAGGATGAACGTTAACAACGAATTACCTTACGCTTGTTACTCTGTTGCGTTTTCCTTTTGTTAGTTCGTTTTTTATCTGACTAATGATGGTGTCAATTTTCTTTACGACGAATTATTTTTTTCCTAAATTCATCTTGTTGTCGAAATAAAACTGAACTCTTTTTGCCTGTGCAATGGAATTGATGAAAGTTTTATATTCTTTTGAAATATTTATTCAGAGCATATTGCATTACTAGTGCAATCCTTTATTTGCCAGATGCAATGAAAGTTTTCTTTTATGTTTTTCCTTTTCTTCTTAGAAATTGATGCCTGGCACTATTTCTTTGCTTTATTCAATATAATTTACCTTCTCTCTTCTAGAAGTATTTTTTAATTTTGAGTATGACACTTGCCAACGATAATTGTTTAGGGTAATTTTTTTTTTAAATTTTTTTCTCATTTAGAAAAGGATCACCATATAGCATTATGCATGGTGCATTGCTCTTTTGCGCTCATTCATAACATTAGACGTTTTGAGGTGTTTTTCATATATATATATATAAATATTTAAAGATATTTGTGTGTGCATAGCTTCATTCTTGCAGTGTTTTTGTGTATATTTGCAAAAGCATTCGTGTATATGAAAATACAATTAAATAAAGTAATGATATGCACGTCTCTACATATATAAACGCACCAATACTACTCGTCTAACTATTGCATATTTGTAGTTGTTATTTACTGACGCATAGTTTTTTCCATTTTAATGAAATGGTATTCCATAGAACTACTTTTTTCCCATTTTTGTTTCAAAAATTTTAATTCTATTTGTTTCACTAAAGTATCCCTTCCTTTCTTCAGCGATTTATATATATGAAAGGAAAAAACCTAATTTTTCATTAACTATGTGCGACAATTCGAAAGGTGTCTCTATTGCACGAAATCGAAACGACTTGTGTATGCTTTCAAGTGGTTTTTCATTTTTTCTCTAATATTATAGGTATACTTTACGAATGTGTAAGTGCGAATGAGTGTAGCTGCATTTTTAATGTATCTTTTATGTATTATTCTGTCAGCAGTCTGCTGTATAATTATTCGTTCGCTCACACCTATGTTACGTTTCATGAGGGGGTATGTGTACATTTTGTTTTTTTCTTTTTTTGAGTACGTGAGTGGTATCACTTGCCTTAGGCGATGATCGTTTTCATTTCAGTTACATGTGTATTCATATACACGTATGCATGTATAGCTACTTTAGTATGGGGTACTTTTCTCAGCAATCCGCCACTTTATAAATGTTTATCAACAACACAATGGCAAAACTAGTTTGCGGATCATATAGGTAAGCCTCTCTTTCTATCTCAAGCTAATCGTATATCTTATATCTTTTGTTTATTCTGACATACTCTTTCTAAGTCTTTGATTTTGCAGTCTCGTTTTACTATAGAGTTGCCAAGCTTTACATAAAGACACTGTTGAATTCCACTATGAGTTATTGTCGCTTTTAAGTGAAAATTATTGGAGCGTGTCAGTACGTACTTTTGTCCAAGATATTTTCGTTACGGTACTTGCCACTTTTGAAAAACTGTGTATGGGCTAATTGTATTAGCATATTAAAATATGTTTGGGAATATAGAGCTGGCGTCGCGTTCAAATTTTTGTTTACATGTTTGAAATGTAAATGAATTCACACTATTGGTATGTGTTGTAAGAAACATTCCTAACTGAAAATTCTTCTAGTTTTCAATTAAGAGAATTCCAAACTTTTCACGACTTTTTTTAATTCATTTTTCAGCCCATATCGTCTATTTGCAAGATTATATTTCTTATCTTATCTGTCCGTTTAAGATATATGGTGCTATGAAATTTTCTTAAAAATCACTAATAAAGAGTGGTGAGGAAAGTTAAAATGTAAAACCAACTGCATACAATCATTTCTCTTCCGTTGTTCATTTAAAATTCCCGTCATTTCTTCCCGAATTCAACATTTTTGAGTCCTTCTAATAAACTGCTACACAATTTCGATATCCTTACCAAAAGATTCAAAAAACGCTATATTAGCATTATTTATTGTAAACTAACGGTTCGCTATCTCGTAGATTTGACTTAAATTAAAAATTTATTGTTTGTCGTGCTCTCTTTTTTCTCACACTTCAAACTCTCCTGATTGGCTTGTTCTCTGACAAGGTTTTTTTCAGGTTTAAACATTTCGTCATAATATTTTAATGTTATTTAAATTTTTATTGGTCGGTATACGCGGATATGCATAAATAAGTTTATCTGAGAGTAAGCAACATTAGGTGTACTACGATATGCACTGGTTTATTACTAACGACAGATAAAATGTCTCGAAAACACCGTGTTGTCAATAATAAATTTGATTTCAAAGTTTTCGAAAGCAAGAAAACAACCATATAAACATATATATATATATATGTATGTATATATACATATATATGGATACACACGGACCTACAAAGTACAAATTATGTTGGTATATATATATGCGGACGATATTTAAGCTCTCTTCTGTTTACTTTGAATGTATAAATGTAAATATTTTTTCTACGTCAAGTTTACATTATTCACTAATGCAATATATATAGATGTCAGTACAATACATATTTAATTTAAGTCAATACTTGCAAAAAGCACAACACAATGAAAGCATTTAAATGATAGTTCTGATGATACAATTTTCTTGTTATTAAATAGTGGCAAAGGAATCCGTTTATTTTAAGCATGTTTACTGCATAAATTTTGCCTATTTTAACTGCCTATGTTTACTAATTCTGGCATACCAAGTACCAAAGTACGCAAACAAAAGAAAGCGTTTTTTGAATTGATGTTCATTGGGCAACAGGGGCCACAAGTATTTTGGAAATTTCTTTCGTCACATTTACTGAAGCAATCAGTGAAGAGAAGTGAAATAACCTTAGTTTATATTACAGCAATTTGCCAATTCACTTTCAAAAAATTATTTATACATAATTACTTGACTTGAGTATTTCGAGAGTTATTTATGTTTAACAGTAATTCTTATTAATTAAATTTATGCTCACTCTTTGTAATTGTGCAGTTATTTATAAATAACCTCCTTGTTATATATTGGTTGATTCTTGTATTATGAATTTAGTTTATTTTCTTTCCAAATATATAATGTTGTTAACTGTTCTGTTCTCTGTGTTTTTCTCTCTCCTTTTTTCTCTCTCTGTCGCACTCACTCTTCTATAAATTTAATTGAACGCTGTAGCTGACGGGATTTGTTATTGTGGTTGCGTTATCTACAAAATTTTTCAAAGTATTTCAGTGACGTTCTTTTAATTTTGTTGAATTTTAGATCAAATGTGTGGCGTGAATTGCTTTTTTTTTCTTTAAAATATTAACACAAAATTGTACAAATATATTTATTTTAACGCGGGCGCGTTCTCTAAAATTGTTCGGAATGAAACATATATATAAATGTTTTTTTCGAATCGAAGTATTAAAATTACTTTTCTTCTGTCGGAATTTCTCTTCCAATTAATTTCCCATATTGTGTCGTTTTCATTTCTTTGGTTGTCGTTGTCTTCTCTTTTGTAACGACTGTTATCTCATACTCGTTTTTTAATAAACACATATACGCAAAAACAAGTATAACGAGTTACTAAATACTCAGCTGTTTTCGTTTACGACTAATGATCGTTACTTTGCTCGAATTGTTAAAACGACGAGCACTTATCATAGCATTGTTTATTAGAATTATTATATTTTATTCGCTGTTATATTATTTCACTTTTTCTTTTACTTTCTTAGGTTCGAGGAACAAATAACCAAAATTATATTAGTTTAGATATTTTGATGCGACTTTTAATTATGACAATTCAATTTCTTATCATTGCAAGTCAACAGCAACACAAAAACCACCTCAATACCACCACTACGTTACCACTACTAAACATATGATACACTACTTGGCATTAAAACTGAAGTAGAATCTATAAAAACCTTCGCTATATGCTTCTCATTCTCTCGCTTTATTGTCACTTTGTTACTCTCTTGAAATGCTCGTTATTTTTGCTGCTTTGCTTTACTAGTGTATAAATAAAAGAGCAATCTTTTACTATGGTATACACATATATATATATATATATGTGCTTATATGTGCAAAAAAAATGAAAGCAAAATTTAAATGATACGAAAAAAAGCAAAATATTTAAGTAAACCATGAAAAAAGTTGTGGAATGAGTTTTTATTTTTAATCAGATTGATTAAAAAAACAAAACCAGGATGTGTTATCTCTGCATTACGAGACAAAACAAACATTTACAAACTACTAAAACTACTTGTAATTGTAATTGCTACAGAAAATCGAATTCGAAATAATTTTTCGTTTATTCTTGCCTTTAATTCACTCGTTAAAATTTGTTTAATCGTTGGTCACTTTTTTTTTGTAATTCTAGTTCGTAATACCAGCTGTTTCCCCGTCAAAATTTTATCTTAATAACGACGACAAAGAACACCCGCAGCAGCACTTATACCAACCAAAATGGTAAAACCATAATAAACGTCAAGGCAATTTATAAACAAGCTGGGTAAAGTTAATAATTTACATAATAAAATTCACTATAACATTTCCAAACAACACGACACTAAATACATTCGAACAGATAAAGATGTCAAAACAGGCAAAACAAGGTCTTCTTCGATTTATTCTTTAATGACAAAAAGAGAGCAAATGGGTTCTCTCTTTGTATTATTTGCTCTCAATGGAATGTTTCATTTGTCAAATCGCGTTTTTCCTTTTTATATGCAAAAAATAGAGTACAGAAAATTAGGGGTCGGTAGTGTTCTAATGTACCTATAATGAATCTATAGTCAGGTATGCATGCATGTGTAAATTTTTGCTTTTATTTCATTTTCTTTTTTTTCTTGCAACATATTGACGTTTTTTTTGCTTAGTACATTCATAAAACGAACATAAAATAGGAATAAAATAACTGAAAAAAAAAAACATAGAGAGACGGAGCACATTACTATACATACTATAAACCTTAAGCATAAGTTGAAATGTATGATGTAGTTGTTGTTAAACATTGTTACTGTCTGCTTCTCATGGCGTTACTATCGGTATATACTTATAATATGCACTGTTTACGATAAGTATTCAAAGTGTGTAGCAACAGAGCATGCTCTAGTAGCATCTACTTAAAGTGAATGGTATATAGACAGCAGTAAATGGTTCACCAAATGCATCTAGATGGGTGTTTTTCCCTTTCTTGTGCCCTCAAAATGTTAAATTTGCGTAATATTTTCGATACCTTCTCCTAAGCATCGTACAACGAAGACACTATAAATTGCACATTGTTGTGGCCAGCGCTAATAATTAGATTGAATTCAATTATGTGTTGTCGCGCGTATTTTGAAAAATAATCCGATTCGAAACTTTGCCTAATTTATTCAAGTTTAGCAATCAACTAAATGGTTTGCAATCTCAAAACTTCGTTAAAAAATCATTAGCATTTAGATAAAACTGAGAAAATAGGTTCCGAGAGCAATTCTTCTTTTCGCTTATATCGCGAGCCCAACATTTTTTATTCTTTCAAATTATCTAAGCTTTCAGCTCAATGTTAAGCACGGATATACCTTCACAGCAAATCGACCGTTTTTTTTTTTTGTCCCCTAACATTTTTCTGACCAACAGGAAATCCGAAAAAAACACTTTATCTCGATTTTTACCGTGTTTGCGAAAAACTTTTTCAGTCTCATCTTAAACCCGAATATGTTACTGCAACCTTCATTTTTTTACTCGTTTTCGAAAATGTGTAGTAACGCATTACGCTTTCAGTTTTCTTATTTAAAACGCTCCAAAAATGATTATTCATCTAGTTTCGTATCGAAGAACGTGACAAGCAGAAATATTTACGATAATAGCGGAGAGTGAAATTTTCAGTTTTGCTGTTTGGTGGAAAAAGATTTAAAAACAGTCAAACTTTTGCGTTTGCTCAATATGCGAGACGTGAATCACCTTCTAATAATTTTGTTACGCAAGTGTGGCTAGCGAAATGTTCCATCTGGTATATACAATGGTCTTGTGTTTAGTTAGTTGCAAAATATTTTTGGTGGGTACTCAAATATTCGGTTTGCTATTTATTTATTTATTCGACTACAATTAATTTTCATCATTTATTTGGGGTAATGCTCTGCAGATGTATTTTAGGGATTTTAGGCGTATTTTTGATTCACATAAACCGGTTAACCTAAGTCCGCACACTAATGCGTCCATTAGAAAGTCTATGAAGATCGGAAAATTATAAAACATACGTGTAAAGTTTCCACTGCCAGGAGTTTTAAAAATTCAATGTATACCCCTCCCCCCCTCCTCATTGTCTATCTATTGAACCCGCTTATTGAGGGATGAAATTTTAAACATTTTGTTTGTGTGAAAGATCTAATAAAAATTGTAGATATTTAAGATTAAGAGATTTGACTTTGCGCTGCTTTCAAAACCGCATACGTATGTCTGTCTGGCCATGCAGTTCTACATGCGTTTTCATAACAACAAAATTCCTATATGTTTCATTTTTTTTTGATTATTACACAAGAGATAAATTGAAGAGCATTAATCACAACGAGCAACTATTTCATATGGGAAGTATAACATATTTAAACCTGAAACTGGTTTATAATAAACACAAGCGTGCGGCTGTGCATGTTAAGTAGACTAAGGGGAGAAAACTAAGTGTCTATATTTAAAAGGTTCGATGTCAAGCTGTTCCGCAACCAGTTGAAAATGCAGCGCTTTAACCAATCCTCACCATTCACAAATAAAACAACTAAGGATATTATATTCGGTCGCGGTCGAACATTTTATACGCATCACTTTTTTACTAAAAGAAAGAACACAAAGAGAAAATTTCGATACTCTATAATAGTGGGTGGCCGGGTCGATTTTTTAATTATAATTTTAAATATATAAATAATTATAATTTATAATTCTCTATAGGTGCTGTAGGATCGTCCATGGAATATGCGTAATGCGTAATAAGAGAAAATTTTTTTCCGTTTTTGAAAACAAAAGTTGCCACAGTTTACGCACAGTTACGGAAAGTGAAATTATGCTTAGTAGGCTAAGTCGGGCTACTAGTAACGTATTAAAAAGCTGTGGTAATGGAAGCCAACGACTCACAACAGCTAAACCTTTCGTTAAAAAATACAGACGAGTCAAAATGACGTTGCCAGTGCAAACAATGAAGAAGTAATTGATCTAATTGACGTAAGACTTCTGGTTGCCGTTTTAAGCGAAGGCTTATATTGTAATTATTAAGCTTGCCATTGCAGTTGAACGTAATCTAATGAATACTTTTAAAAGAAGGTAAAGTATTATCGAATCTCAATCTTAGCAAACATACATATATATAAATATATTTATATATAATATATATGTTTATACATCTTCCGAATATTTTGCCGAATAACAAACTTGCGTTTTACTCTCAAGTGCCAACCTGGTACTTGACTTAAACAGCTTTTATAAAAAATTATGTTAAAAAAAGATACGAAACGAGTCAGAAACCGTAAAGGTTATCGAATCAATTAAATTAAGTAAAAGCAGCACTGAGAAAAACAACTGAAAAAAAAAAACCAAAAAAAAAAGGCGAGAACAACAAGAAAAAAAAACATGCCAACAACAAATCATAACAAATATGACATATGTGTTCTGTAGGTACAAACAAAAAAAAAAAATTTAATTTCTTAATAATAATAAAGTTCAATGAATTTTTAATGGAAAAAATATTTAAAAATAGAAAAAGGTGGAACCGCGTATAACCTAAGAAAGAAAAAATCACCTTAGGAATGAATCTTGTACACGCAACATATTTCATTACAAATATAAGTTGAAAAGGAAAAACGTTGAAATACTACGACTAATAAATGCCGCTCTACGAAGACCATCACAAGACCATCCATAGATCGAATAGTTTATCGATCAATCGATTGATATGATGCTCTAATTGATCTTGTAAAGTATTCCATCAGAATCTGATCTAACGCGTTGCCGAATTACTCCAAGTTTATCCCAATATGTTTATTAAGATCTCCATTCCCAGGACTTTATTAGGCAAACGATACCAGTAAGTGAACATTAACAACTAATAGACACACCCAGCAAGACAGCGAACCAAAGACATTAAGTATGCGAATCCTCCACAAAACCGCTAATATGCGTCCTTCCTTTACGAAATTTGCATCAACTTTTTAAACTCCTATTCCTGCGCGTCATATGCACAAAATAAAGTCCTACGTTGCTTAACTGAATATTCGAATGTATGGACACACAATTATATGGATGCATAAAGGCTGAGAAGTTTGATGCGAAAACTCGATTATGCATTGGACAGCCCCTTATTTTACTACGAAGACCAACTATTTGAAAAATCAGAAAAATCTAGAAGAGCTTTTCTATGCGCCACCCGTTCACGCGCACACGCGTTCAACACGGCTGACTAGTGAATCATCACAAACGGTTAAATTCTTGTTCCTACTATAACTACTTGTTAAATACTATAACGATCCCCCCCCCTTGGTATCTCCCTTGCGGGACATGGACATCGATAAGAGGCCGCTCAATTTCGAATCAGCGAAAGCGGTGTAAATAATTGGTTACGCTCTAAGTACGTCAAGTCAATAGCGCAATTTGTATTAAGAGCTTTAAATCAAATTATCATCAATGACAGGTTAAGCCTACGCAAGTCCAATCTACAGAGTTCGCTGGACTGGAGAATGTGCGCAAAACTGTATTCTCTCGTAATGCTATTTTAGCCTTTAACTCTATATAAGTTTCTTAGAGTGTGACTGTGCAAATATGAATGAAAATGAACATCGATATTGTCTAGACATTCCAATAATTAGTCAGTTTAGTATATAATAATAGAATTTCAGCTGAGCGGTTCCGAAAAGCTGGCCGAATATGTCCATGGCTCGAAACGACATAAAGGATATCACACGTTGAACGAGATATTAAGAATCGGTAATAATGGTCCGAGACCTGTTTCGTAGAGTCGATACTTAATAGCACACTACAACGACAACAGACAACAGACGACAACAGTAATCGATTGCAGGCAACGTTAATCACAAGGAGCGCCGTTTGCTAACTATAACAGGGGGGACAACATATTTGACTTTAGCACACCTAACGTTTCCCGTTCGAATTTTGGGCATACGGTATCGAACGTCAGATTGACATACATTGTGTCCGTCCTATTAGCGATATTTATTAGTAACACTTTTGTTTGGCTGTAAAAATTCATAAAGCACTGCACCCAGCTGAGTAAGCATATATGTAATTTATAAAATCTCCCGAGAGATGCTAGAAACGTCAAGACAAAAGTAACATTTATTCTCATCTGTTGACTATAGGTATACGAAACACGTGACAGATTGAATTCTGTAACGCGTAAAACAAAACACAAGCATTTAAGGTAAACTTAAATGCGTCAATACGTCAGCAGAAAGTTCAATAGAACACAATAAACACACATAGAACCGAACACTTAGCCTTGCATATTGCAAACTGAATTGCGAAAATACGACATAAAGAAATTTTAATATTCCTCCCTCCCTGATGATCGATAATGGGGTGATGGCGCGAAAGGAGGAAAGCGGGGGGGTTAAGATGAGACGAAATATTAAGATTACGAAAGAAAAATAATGCATATGCATACGTATATACATATACGTATACAAATGTACTTGCATTCGAAAAACTTGCATATAGAAAATTTATTAGTTACATGAATAACTCATTGGATGAGGATGAATTTTTCCAGCACTGTCAATATGGTTACTGATTGAGCGAACTGGATTTGCACGTCGCGCAAAAAAGAAAAAAATGCCAAAGTTAAGATTTAGCTTACAAGCACGGGCTGTCGATAAGAAACTAGGCTAACACTCTTCAACAGTACGGAAGGAAAAAACAGTGAAGTTGCTGCTCTTCATAAATAAATTGAATCTTGGAATGGAAAAGACAATTAACGAAACAAACTAAAACTAAAACTAAAACGGGAAACTCGTTTATCTGATCATTTTGCGTTAAATTTTCATTTCGGGAACTGCTACTCTTTTACCAAAAAAAAAAAACTTTTTTTTCTATGGCTTGCAACACAAGCAAACAACACATCAGACCAACACACAATCTTACTTAAACATATGTTCTGCTATAATCCCCTTAAACACTAGACTAATAAAATAGTTAGTCAAACTGGTTTTACCATAGATATGTTTTTTTTTTTTTTTTTTTCTTTTTTGAGAAATTTAATACTAGATTTACCGACATATATAGTTTGTATACGCTTACTTTTAACGAAACCCCCCAAAACTCGTAAATCGTGTGAATCTTCGCAGTCGCAAAAAAACAGTTACGAAGCTGACACAAGTTCGACACAAACATTTCCTGATGGATTGCGAATATAAGCGGTTGAAAAATGGGCGTGAAGTAAAAGAACCTAAGAAAATATAATTAATAATTTTTGCGAAATTTTCACCAATAAATTCCAATTATGCGAATATATTTTTGAAAAAGTGATTGCAAAGTAATCGCCAACATGCATGCAATCATTGTCATGTGTGAGCCATTGCCCTATAAACGTGCATTAACGTGCAAACGTGAAATATTAGATGATCTAAAAGTTATTGAGCTTTTACATGGTCAACGGGTGTTCATTATTCATTTAATTCAATTGAAATTCACCTGAGTTTTCGGATTGACACACGTGTGACGCTGGACGCATTAAAATAATCGTACTTTGAATTTGAACAGATTTTCTCTAACTTACTCGATCGTATTCATCTGATTTAACATATAGTACCGGATAGTTTCGATTGATTTCCATAAAATTCGAAATCCCATTCAATTTTCTCTTCTCATCCATTATGATTTCAATACTGGAAACGAAAACTTTTCAACACGCGATCTCAGAAAATTGTTGACCGCATTAATAATTTTTCTTACTTCTTGCCTTGGCAAAGTGGTTGTTTGATATTTGATTAAACGGAAAAACGATGGACTGCTTCTGAGAAAAAAAAAAAAAAAAACGAAAAGAAGCATACATACTTATACTGTGGCCCGCCCGTAATAACTTTTCTATTATGGCCGCACAACAAAATATTGGAGCAATTTATCAATTTCTATCGCGATTCTCCAACAACAAATATAAAATGAGTTTTTATTGTGGTGGTGGTGGTGGTGGTGGTGGCGGCACCTAATGTTAAAAAATCAATCCGATTTTCTTTGTTGTGCAATTCTTGTTAATTAATTCAACTTGCTTCGTGAAATTCTAATCGATTGACTTTGCTCCCAGATTCGGTAACATATTTCTCTTAAGAGCAAGCGTTCTTTCCCATTAATATGTGCTTTCAAAGTGCATTGTTTTTTGAAAATTATCTCCGGATAGGCGTATTAGTAACCCGCACGGGATGAACATGATTCAGACAAATATGTAGTAGGTAACAAATTTTCAGAAATATCTTCATATCATCATTCAAGGAATGTTTCTATCAAATTTCAGCTATATATTGTCGACAGTACCTCGAAAATATCATGGATCAGGTAATATAAAATATAAAATATAAAAAAAAAAAAAAAAAAAATTAGATCCGGTTCATATAAATAAAATTCACCGAATAATTTTGAACCACCCTATAAAACGGTAGATTAGTTCCGCGTTATCGGAAAACGCGTTGTATGAGCATTCTCGTAAAACGTGCTCCACGTATCACCACCTCGTCTAACGCGTTATCTTTTTGTTATTTTTTCTTTACTTTCAGAGCATATCGTCTTGTTCGTCTGTATTAATTAAAATTTCACTATCTAATGATTCTTCGTTTTCTACTTTATGTACAAATCATTATTAAAATATAACGTGGGAAATACCCGCGTTATATGGGGGAAAACACATGTTATATGAGAAACATGAATAAACACGTAATAAGAAAACGCTTTATAAGTGTGTGTGTGTGTGTGTGTGTGTGTGTGTGTGTGTGTGTGTGTGTGTGTGTG